>JAULBU010009145.1:0-47197 GCA_032358235.1 Odonthalia washingtoniensis
TCGTGGAAGCTGTAGCTGTAGCGGATGTTGGTGAGCCGCGCGCCCAGGAACGGCGCTTCGATCACCAGGCGCGGCCGGGTGAGGGCGGAGACCTGATTACACCAGTACGTGGGCGGCATGTAGTGCAGCAGATAGCGACCCTCTTGCGAGATGTCGTAATACTGCGTCATCTTCAGCTCGTTGATTTTCTCCTCCGCCGCGTGCGGCCCCTTCCAGTTGAAATACTCGAAGTAGGTGATGTTATTGCCCGCGTAGCCAAACGCCGGGCCGGTCAAGGGCACGATGTAGATCGGGCTCTCGTAGGTCCCCAGCGCCGGCACCGACTCGGCGATCGCGTCGTCGATAATCACCTCGACCTTCTTGCCGTCGATCAGGAGGTAGTTATTGCTCCGCATATCGTCGCGCATGCGGATCGCCTCTTCGCCGTTATAGGTGATCTGCTGCCCGCTGGTGCTCGTGCCAATCACGCTGCAGCGGTAGGTCAGATAGTTGCACGGCCAGGCGGCGGTGAGCTGGTGGAAGAGGCTGTAGCGCATCACCAGGCCAAAGGTGATCGGCGCGAGCCCCAGCTGGCTGCTGAGGTAGTCCAGATAGTTGACCATCTCGGTGATGACGTCCACGATATTCAGCGGGGTCACGCCGCTGATGTTCTGGCTGCCAAACGAGACGACCATGCTATCGACGGCCGGGCAGGCGACGTTCGAGATCGCGTCCTTGTAGCCGGTGTTCAGCAGGCGGTCCAGCCCGTTGTACTCAATATAGCCCGCGCTGCCGGCCGTGTTGGCCGGGTTGCCGTCGAACACCAGATGCCGATACTCGCGCATCATGCCGTTGAACAGCTCCAAGAGCGCCTTGGCGCCGGCGTTGCGCAGCGCCGTCTCGGGCGAGACGTTGCGCGGCATGTCGATATTCGCGAACGGGTTGCCGACAATGCGCTGGTCGACAAACTCGCCGCGGTTGACCTGCTCGCCGGCGGTGTCGATCCGCACCACATTCGAGTCCATGGTCAGCCGCCCAAACGGGTGCGTGCGCTGGCAGATCTTGAGGTTGCCCGGCAGCTTGCCGCCGGCACACGCGGCGGTCGGGTTCGATCCGGTGTTCGCCGTCTGCCCGGTCAGCACCGGCAGGATCGGGTTGAGGTAGTTTGAGGCGCGGTAGGGCAAGCGCCCGGCCAGGCCGCTCTGGGCCTGGACCATCGCGTTCACGATGTTCGGCTCCATGCCCGGCGTGTTGAGCAGGGCGTTGTAGCCGTGCGGGTTGATCACGGTCGGCGTGGTGGCGGCGGCTTTGAGCGCCGTGGACACCCCTTCCGCAACGGCGGCCACCAGCAGCGCGTTCTGCTGGGTTGTGGCCTCTTGTTCGGCTGCTGTTGGCATGACGTCACTCCTGTTATCACAAACGATGAACGATGAACGAAACGAACGATCTATCCGGACGGCAGCTGGCGCTGCATCATCTGGTGAAAGGCGGTGTTCGGACTGCCGCCGCCCTGCACGGCGCGCGCGGCCATGTCCCACATCTCTTTGCTGATGCCGGGAGGCGGGGCGTCGGTGTCGATCTGCGCGGGCGTCTGCGGCCCGGCGCTTTTGAGTGCGGCCTCCGCGTCGGGTGAGAGGCCCACCGCCGGCGCATCGCCCTCCAGCTCGGCCAGCTGGGCGGCGAGCTGCTGCTGCTGGGCTTTGAGCGTGGCGATCTCGGCCGCCGCATCCGATTCTTTGGTGGTGAACATGGACTTCAGCTCGTTGACCTGGCCGTCCATCTTGCCGGCGATGTCGATCGCCTTGACCAGCGGCGCGATCGCCTCAGCGACCGCCTGGCCGATCAGGCCCGCAAACGCGGCCGGCGCCATGTTGCCGACCACATCGGCGTCGATCGCCTCCTCCTCCATGCCGTCATCCAGCTCGCCTGGCACGTCGGCCTGCAACTCGATCGCGGCCGCATCCTCCTCGGGTGGTGGTGGTGGGCCTGCGGCCTTGAGGGCCACAAAGTGGCCGTCCTGGATGATGCCGGGCGTGCCATCGGGCGCCACGTACACGGCGGGGGCGTCGTCGCTCTTAAACGCGATGCCCTGCGTCTGGGCGGCCTTCTCGGTTTGCACGAGCTGCGCGCCCAGCTGCTGCGCTTGCGCGGCGTCCAGGCCCAGCTCGCTGATCGCGGCCTTAAAGCGGCGCTCCATCTCTTCGGGGTCCATACGGTGCTCCTTGACGGTAAAGCCGGTAAACAGATTGCTCGCCCGGCCGTACCGGGTCGGGACTAAACTGCGCTCAAAGGTGCGCATCTGGGTAAACACTTTGTCCGGGCCAGGGTGCTGCTCAGGATGGAAGAAGCCCGGCGACATCTCATGCCGCTCAGCCACGGCGGCCACGGCGGCGGCGATTGCAGCGCTCTTGAATGTGCCGCTCTCGACCCGCGTGCGACCGATCACCACGCTGTAATCGCACATCCCCAGGTCCAGGCCTGGCCCCCACGGCTGCGCGGGGTTGCTCGGGTCGGGCGCGCCGACGTGCCAGTAGCGCAGCGGGCCGAACTGGCGCGTTGCCATCATCCGCTGACTGTCGGCCTCCAGCGCGGCGGTGGCTAAGATCTCGCCATCGCGGTCACGATACGCCGTGGTCGTGCGCGCAAGCCAGCGCGGCGTGCCGCTGGCGTCCTTGTAGACCGTGAAGGCGGCTTCTTTGCGGCGCGTGCGTGGCTGCTGCGCACGCGCGAGTCGGTTGCGCTCGGTCTCGATCCGTCGCGACTCGGCCACACGTGCGCGCTCCTGCTTGGCGCGGGCATCGTGCAGCGCCGCACGATACCCGCGTGTATCGCCGCGCTCCAAAGCGGTCAGGGCGCGCCGTCCGGCGTCGCTCGTGATGTAGCCGTCGCCGCTGTTCTCCAGCAGGCCCTGGTCGACCATGTTCTGTATCGCCTCAGTCCCGCCCGGCGCGTTGCCCTCAGCCGCCGCGCGCAAACTGCTCAGCGCGTCAGGCGACATCCCGACCGTGCTGGCGGTCTCAGCCGCCGTCTGCGCGCGTCGCGCCGCGCGGTCGGCCGCGGCGGCGGTGGGGTCGCTCGGTTGCTTGGGAGTGCTGCTCCCCCCGCCACCGCCCGCTTTGGGCTTCTTGGCCGCGTCAGCGCGCCTCTGCTCGGCCTCTGCCCGCTTGCGCTCCGTCTCGGCATGGCGTGCCTGCGCGGCGGCCTGCCGATCCGTGCGGGCGCTGGTGCGGTCGCGCCCACTGCTAATTGTGTCGCCCGCGCGGCCCGCGTCGCCGGCGTCGGCGGCTGCGAGGAGCGCCCGTCCCGAGGATGTCAGGCGAAAGCTCCCATCCTGCGCGCGCTCGACCAGGCCGGCCTGTTCAAACCCCCCGCGCGCGATCGCCGCCGCGTCGGGCTGCTCGCCACTGCGCAACGCGGCAAGCGCCTGCTGCCCATCCGGCGCGATGTTCATCTTGCCGAGCACGTCGGCGCGGTTCTGGGCCTGCTCGGCTGCGTGCTGGGCCGCCCGCTGCTCGGGGGTCAGTTTCTCTTTTTTGGGCTTGGCCCCGCTGTCGCCCTTCTTGCCGCCGCCCTTGCCACCCTTGCCGCCCTTCGCGCCGCCGCTCGGGGCCGCGTGCGTGGTCGGTTTGGGTTGCTTGCTCAGCTGCACGCCGCGCTGGGCCGGGCCGCCCGATGCGCCGCCAGCGGACGCGAACTTGCCATCGCCGCCGCGCGTGAGATTGCCCGCGATCGTCTCGCCGGCCCGCGCACCGAAGTTGGCCTTGGTACGAATGCCCCAGATTATGCGGAGGTGTGGCATAGAAGTGCAAAAGAAAAGGCGCGGCCCGCTCTCCGTGTGGAGAAGCGAAGCCGCGCCCTGTTCGGGTACGGTTATGTCATTACGATTATTGTACCAGATCCGTCAATCCCTTGCGTCGCTCTGCACGACAGGGGATCGTGCGCGGCAGCCCGAGCAGATCGTCGACCGCATTCAGCGCCATAATTAGCGCGGCGCGGAGTGTCATCATGAGGCTGTGCGTTCGTTCGTTCACCCCTGTTCGCCCCCTCGTATGCGCAGGGTCGCGCGGCTGTGGCGCTTATCCCACACCAGACGCACGCCGCGCGTGTAGTTCGTTTCCTCGTGCACGATCTCTTTGGAGCGCGCGGCCGTGCGCATCGCGTTGGCCAGCCAGGCGCTGCTGCTCTGCCAGTCGGGCCGCGTGGCGACAAGGAGCAGCTGCAGGAGCGTGCTGTTGCGCCCGACCAGCGCCGCGTTATCCGGCGGGAACAGCGCCGCCGCCTCGATCCGATCCGGCCACAGATCGAGCACGAAGCCCACCGACGTCCCGACCGTGCGGCCGTTCTGCTCGCTCCATGCAACGCTGGCCGGCTCCTGGCTGAACAGATCCTTAATGCTCGGCATCGATGCTCCGCTGCATGGTGACAGCAAACTGCCGTTGCCACTTGCTCTTAATCGCCTTCGACCACTCGCGCGGCGCGGTGCCCGGGTGGTGCACCGTCGTGCGGCGGATGACGCTCATGTTGCCCGTGCTGCCCTGATTGCTCCCGATGTAGCGCGCGCGGCTCTTGGGCCGGAATGGGGTGCTGAACGCCAAGACACCACCGGCCTTGGGCGCGATCTCGTGTGCCTTGGTGCCTTTGTTCAGCATCGCGTACACCGGATCGTCGGTCGCCACCTCGCGGCTCCACTGATTGGGCGACGTGATGCGAAAGTCGGGCTTGTGCTGCCAGGTCGCGGTGGTCACGCGAAAGTCAGTCTGCACGGCCTTGGCCGTCGCGTTCAGCGCGTTGGTCAGGGCGCGCGCCATCCGTACGGGGTCGCACACCAGCTTTTTAGGGAGAATGACTTTCGACGGCATTAGATCTGCACCACGCCTTCCCTGATTTTCAGCGGCGACCAGTCGCTCGCGCGCTGCTTGCATCCCTGGCAATGCTCCGCATCACCCATCACCCAGGTGCAATCGTAATTATTCTCGCCCTCCAGCTCCTGCACATCCCACGCGCAGCGGCAGTTGGTGAGACATGCGGTTGTGCCGTCGCCCGGCATCGCCGGCAAGGGCAGCAGCCGCGTGGCCCCGCGCCAGTACGGCGTCTGGATCGACTTGGCGTACATCGCCGCGCGCGCGTTCCATCCGCGCTGCCAGTCGGCTGCGCCCTGGATCTCGAGTGCAAACTGGCCTAAGAACCGCAGTTGCGTCGCCAGGTCGGTGCGCACCGCCGCCCGCGCCGCTGTGCTCAGCTCCGTGGCGCCACTGCCGGCGAGATACGCGGCCTGATGATAGCGCGCGAGCTGGCGTTTGAGTTCCTCCTGCCAGGCCGCGACCTGCGCGGGGTCGGCTTCGAGTGCGTCGGTAGCAAGGGCCACGAGCTGCGAGAGGCGCGCAATCAGGCGATCGAGCGTGGAGCGCCGCGGATCGGTCATACGAGCGCCCCCAGCCGCCGCGCGCTCTGCAGCTCCGCGTCGAGCAGCGCGTCAAGCGCGCTCTTGGTTGTCACCTGCTCGCCCAGCGGATACTCCATCCGCTCGTCGCCCCAGGCCAGCGTGACCTGATCGAACTGCACCGGCGTCTCCACTCGGATCGCAGGCGTCGGCGCGTCGGCGGGCACATAGGCGACCGTGATATGCGGCGTGAAGCCGTGGTTTGTGGCGTACTCGAAGCCGGCCCGCTCGATCGCCGCACACAGCGACTGGCGCAGCTCGGGCAGGCCAGGCACGTCGGGCGCCACGAACACCGCGTTCGTACCGTCCGCTTCACTATGGAAGAACCGTCCCAGCCCGTTAATCGTCCCCTCAAGTGCGTGCCCGTGCGCGGCTGCCCACTCCTGCACCGCCGCGGCCAGCCGATCCTTGTTCGTGGCCAGCGCCGTCTCGCTGCTATCGCCCAGAAACGCCAGTGTCAGATGCAAGCCCTCGATCGGCTCGGTCACACCCTGCTGTGCGGCGAGCTGCTTGGCGGCCGCCGCGTCGGGGTAGAGGGCCACCATTACGCCAGTGTGCTCGGCCGCCTTCGTGGCCACGCCCGGACGCTCGCCCGCTTGCGGCTTGGGCGGCGCGGTCGGTGCGCCCTGGATAAGCCTGAGCGCCCACGCATTCGGTGCACTCTCGCCCACCGGCTTCTCGTCGTCGCTGAGCTGCCCGCCCGCCGTGGCGTCGCCCTGCAGCAGCTCCTGGGGCAGATCGCCCGCGTCCACCGCCAGCTGGCGCGCGATCGCCGGGCTGATCTCGCCACTGTCAATCTGTACCTTGCGCGTGTCGGCGCGCGCCTTGGCCACGTCGGCCTTGGCCTTCTGGTCGCGCACGTCGTTGTCGTCGACAAACTCCAGCTCGGTGGTCGCACTCAGCACGCGGTCGGAAACGGTCTGCTCCCACCACTTGATGAACGCCGCGATCCCGATGCCCGCCGACGCCTCCTGCAAGATCACCGTCTGCGTGCCCGTGCCCAGGCCCTGGCCCGAGAGGGGCTGGATGTCCTGCACCGGGACCCCGATCGCGTTGGCGTAGATCAGATAGCCGTTGTCGCGCTCATCCTTGGGCACAAACGACGTCAGCAGCTCCTTGAGCCGCACCTCAATCACCGAAAGCGGCGTGTCACCCGGGATAGCCCCGAGGATGGTCCCGAGATAGTAGACCATGCCCTTGGCCACCGCGTCGGCCTTGCCGCTCTTGATGATATCCTGCAGGGTCTGGTCGTTGATGCCCTGGAGGAAGGCGAGCTTGTTCGCCCCGCCGCCGGTGAGGTTCTCGAACACCAGCTGCTCCATGGCCGCGAGCTTGGCGATCGTCTTATACGCCCGGCTGGCCGCACAGCGCCCGATGCCGAACAGCTCCGCACGCGCGGAGGGCTGATCGGCGTACGTCAGCACCTGGTCCCAGCGCAAGAGCTGCACGGGGCCGCTCACGGGCCGGTAGCGCACCGGGTAGGCCACATTCCCGGTGCGGTCGCAGCGCAGGCTATCAAGGTGATACAGCCCGGTGATCTTCGCCGCGCCGCTGCTGCCGGTCAAGGCCACGTCGGTGAACGCATCATCCCTGGCCGCCTTGGCGCGTACTACCTCGGTGCGCTCGTTCGCGCGCCGGATGCGGATGAAGATGCCGTTGTCGCACAGCAGCAGGTCCTGGATGACCTTGAGCGCGAAGGGCACCCAGCCCTCGCCGCCGCCCGCACGCTTGAGTAGCTCCTGCGACTGCGTGACGCGGCGCGCGCTATCCTTGCTATCCTTGATGACATAGCCGTGCGCGGCGAACTTGGTCGCGGTGCGCGCCACGGCCGCCGCCCACATGTCCTCCATCTCGACCGTGGCGGTCAGCGCGTAGTCGCGCAGTGGTGACCAGTAGGGCGGGAGCCCGCCGTAGCTGCCCACGCCGCTCAGCATCTGCGGAAACACAAAGCGCAGCGGCATGCCGAAGCCCGGCGTGGCCAGGCTGTCGCCGGCGATGGTCGAGGGGGCGAGATCGGTCATACGTCATGCCTTAGGGTCCAGATGAGGTACCTGCACTCATCAGGGCCATGGTCGTGCTGCTTTACGGGTGTGCCATCCGGGCCGTTGCGATAGCTGGCCATCTCATACCGGAAGTGGCGGCAGCGCGGGTGCACCAGCAGTCGGCGCCGGCCGTTCGCATCGGGCGCGATCGCGCGGCGCATCTCCTTGATACTCTCGGCCACGCTCTGCGGGCTGTTGCGCGTGTAGATGTTCGCCGCATACAAGCGACCCTTGAGCTCGGCCGCACTCTTATCGACCGCCGCGTAGGTCGGCGTCGGATATCCTGCGATTGTATTCATGGCGAGCACGTCGGTGATATGCGTGTCGCTCAACTTTCCGACCTCGTAGCTTTCAGCAAAGCGGCAGATCGTGCCGTCCGGTCGCACCTGGTAGAGCCCAAACACGCGCGGGTGACTTTCGGCCGTGTACTGGCGCGTGCGCGGATCGAACGTGCCCACATAGCCATCGTCCACACCCCAGTAGAGCAGCCCGCCCTCTACGATGTAGTCGGCCGCCTCCGTGACATTGCCATCCTCGGGACCATCGCTCCAGCAATCATACACCAGACCGGTCGCATTCGTGAATGCCTCAATGTCGTTCGCCGGATACTCGCGATAGACCGTGGCCGTGTCGCCGCCGCTCTCAACGAGCTTGGCGTCGCGCCAGTCCGGCCCGCGATCGGGGCGCGCGGTCCAGGGCAAAAAGATCGGCACATAGCCGCTCGCCCCACTCTTGGCCGCATTCCAGAGCTGATGGTAGGGCGTGCCGTTTCCATCGGCCGAGGATAAGATCACCAGCTTGCCGCCGCCGTCGATCGTCGGCTTGACCGCGCCCAGCGTGGTCTGCCCCCACTGCATAAACGCAAACTCATCCAGCACGGCCAGCGAGGCGGTGAACGACCGCCCGGCGCGCTGGGTGCTGGGAAGACTCAAGACTTGCGAGCTGTTCGCCCACTCGAGCTCGCCCTTGTTATCAGTGAGCAGCGGCGCGAGATCGGCGCGGTGGTGGTGGTGGTGCATAAACGAAATGCGATCGATAATTTCGTTTGCCTCGAGCTGCCCTTGCGAGTAGACCAGCACAACCTGGCCAGGGATCTGCGTGCAAAGACACAAAATATAGCCGCAGAGCAGCCACGTGATGCCGAGCTGGCGCGCCTTGAGAATGACGGCGAGCCGCTCGCGGTGGATAGTCGCCAGCGTCTCGGCCTGCGCGGGCCACAGCGCAAACGGCGCGGTCGCAAAGCCGGCGGCCTGCGGCGTCTTGATCTGGGTCCCGCCGATGAACGCGACGATCTCCTGTTCAGTCAGCGGGCCGCGAGCCCTGGTCGCTGCCGTCGTCCGTGAGTCCTTCGAGAAGTCGAATGACTTTATCGAAAGCGACCCCGTGAAGTACTGCAGCTTCCGAGGCGGATTGTTTGAGAAGCCACTCTTCATTGGCGAACACTTTTTGCTGAGCCTTGAGCGTTTCCAGGGTCGTGACGGCGTAATCGAGCAAGAGCGCGCCGATCCGCTCTCTTTTTGTGGATGCATCCGGTGCATCCACCAGAACAGCCGAGCCGAGCACGTCGGCGTGGCGCTGCTTCCAGCTCTTCAGCGTGCCGATTGGCACGCCCATGGAGCGGGCCACTTCGCTGAAGCTCTGTCCGGCCAGGAGTGCAGCGAGCGCCTGCGCTTTGATGTGTTCGCTGTACTCGGCCACGCCTAGACCGCCACGCCCAGCAGCGAGTGCGACAAGAACACCAGCGCGCCGGCCAGGGCTGCGAGAAACGCGATGACAAAGGTATTGGCCCCAAGGCGCGCGAGTCCCCACCACACACCGCCAAACGCCAGCGCGATCGCCAGCGCGAAGATCAATGCTTGCACAGACATAGCCTTAGCCTCCCGCCGCGCGCAGCCAGCAGTACAGCCACGCGCGGACAATCAAACGATCGAGCCAGAAAAAGAACTCAGCGCACAGATGCCAACCTCGCCGGCGTCGTCTCATAGCGACCTCACACGAACAAACAGCACCAGGACACCGACGAGCACCAGCACCAGCACAACTGAGATGAATACCAAAAACCGAAACGTGCGCCGCCGGCCCTTTGGTGCGTCGAGATCCTCGCGTTTCGCGCGCGCGTTCAGCGCCTCAATGATCGGCCCCACGTCCAGCCGCCAGTCGCCGGCCGCGTGCTGTGCCGCGCCAATGATGCCCACCTTCTCCTCAAGCGTCGCCACGCGCTGATTGGTCTTGACCGCCTGCACGAACAGGAATTGCTGGTTGTCCTGCAAATGCTTCCCCAGCAGGCGCTGCACTTCGTCGGCGGGCTGGGGTGAGAGCATCTCATTCAGCGCGGCAATGTTCGTGCGCAGCTCCTCAATGTCGAGTTCGATGAACGGCTCAGCATCATCACCCTTGCGCGCCAGCTGGCGCTCGCGAATGCGCAGCCGCCGCTCGTAGGTCGCGCGCAGCGTCTCGGCCTGGTCGCGGTCCTCAAGTTCGAGTGCCATCGCCGGCGTCGTCCTTCAGCACGATCTGGTCGCGGTGCTCAGCCATCCAGCGCGTGGTCTCGGTCAGCGTGCGCCGCTCATCCGCGCTCAGCTCATCCGCGATCGTTTGCGCTCGCACCTGCTCCAGCTCGCTGCGCAGCGCCTGCACCTGGTCGATCAGATGCTTGATCTGCTGCTCTTTGCGCTCGATAATCACGCGCTGCTCGGCCATCTCCTGCGTTTGCTCAGAGAGCGCGGCGGTGGCGTGCGCCCAGCGCCGCTCGCCCTCATCCTTCATCAAGTCGAATATCTGCTGCAAGGTATCAAAGTTCTCGCCCAGGTCGCTCACTTTACCGACCAGCAGATCCTGGGCCACGCGAAAGGACTCCTGATTGCCGCGAAAGTCGATGTGGTCCTTGCGCAGCTGCGCCTGGCCCTCATGCAGCGAGAAGTTATCTTCTTTTAGCTGGGCCAGCTGATCGCGGATCTCGTGAAACCCGGCCTGAAGGGCTGCAAAATCGCCCCTCAGCCCCCGTACTTCTGCGAAGCCGTTGTCCAGCTCGGCTCCAAAGGTATCGAAGCGTCGATCGGTGCGCTCGCGCGTCTCGACCCGCCACTCAAAGACAGCGCGCTCGCGCGCGTCCATCTGCTCGGCCAGCGCGCCGATCTGCTTGGCAACGACCGACTCCAGCGTATGCTTCAGCGTGGGGATGAGTCGCGCGGTCGCGGCATTCGTGACCGCATCGCCCAGACGATCCGCGCCAATCACAAGCGCGTCCGCGTCGTGAGCCAGCAGCGCCGCCGCGATCTGCGCGGCCGCCTGGTTGCGCTCCCATTCCGGGCCGCCCTCTTGTGGCGTGTCCTCGCTCACGGCAACGCCTCCAGCACGCGCAACGGCACAAAGCCCGGCCCGGTCGCACCCGCGCCGGTTTTAATCCAGGCCCAGCCGCTGGCGATGTCGCCAATCTGCACCGTGTCGCCGGCCTGATACACCAGGCCGCCATTGAACGACCCAGCCGCCACCGGGCTGTTTTCGTCGCGCGCGGTGTACACCACCTGGGGGAAGCGGAAGCGATAGGCCACCGGCGCATCCACACTCGGGCCGTAGAGCGCGGCGATCCACGGCCGCAGCTGCGCGTCGGGCCAGTCGCTCGGGTCGAGCTTGCGGCCGCTTGCAATCCAGCGGTGCGCGGCCACGTAGGGCTGGGGGATGTGGTAGCGCGCAATCAGCATGCGAAACAGCCAGGCCAGCGCCGCCCGCTGCACGTCGGGCCAGTCCTGCCCGGCCTTGTGCTCGGTCTCCACGCCGATCGAACAATCGTTCCAGTTGGTCAGTCCGAGGTAGCTGCTTTCGCCGGCGTGCCACGCGCGCAGCGAGGGGTCGACGAGCTGATAGATCGTGCCCGCGCGCGTCACATAGTAGTGTGCGCTGACTCGCCTGTTGGGTGCCACGCGGTCGTTGGTGAGCGTGGCCAGGTCGCTGGCCTTCGTGCCCTCGCCACTATGCAGCACGAGCGCGCGGATCGGGCCGGGGCGGCTGTTGTAGTTGGGGCTGGGGTAGGATGTGGCGTCGATCTGCATAGGGTGCTCCGCGCGCTCGTGCTCTGGACTCGCACAAACATGCTAGCACACGCTCTGCATTATGGCAATATAGATCATCTCTCTGTATCACGATTGCTTATAGTTTGTATCACAACGAACGCGCCGATCCTGCTGAGGATCGGCGCGTTCTCGGTTGCCCACGGTCACCTACGCAGGCGGCGTGTAGCCCAGCTCGCTGAGCTTTGCCAGGTGCTTCTGAAACTGCTCCAGCGCGATGTCGCTAAACGCCAGCTCGACCGGGAAGCCCTGGGGGCTGATCCGCTGGGCATACGCCCGATCGGCGGCCGGGGCTGGTGGTGGTGGTGGTGCGCTCGGCTCCTGATACAGCGGCTCGGGCTCGATCGCCGCATCGGCCGCGCTGATCGGCCCGGTCAGCGGCGTGTACGGCCGGCTCATGTTTTTGCGCGGCGGTCGGTTCAGCTCGGTCATGCTATCCTCTCTGTCGTTTCACTCAGCCGCAGATCGGCACACCGCGCGCACACCGCCTCACCATCCGTCCAGAACATGATCGCCAGCCGCCCACATGTGCAGCGCGGCCCGCGATAGTCGGTCATGCGCAGGGCCAGCACGGTGATCAGCGCGATCGCCAGCAGCACCAGCGCGTAGATCAGCAGCTCAGTCACCGCTCACCTCGCTGGCTTTGGGTGGTGGTGGTGGGCCGCTCCACGGACTCGGCGGCCTTGGCGATCGCCTTCGACCAGCCATAGCCCTTGGTTTTCATCAGGAACTGCGCGCGGGCCAGCACGCGCTCGCTGTCGGTCAGTCGCTCGCTCATGCCGCGTACAGCTCCTCGCTCCAGCTCGCGGCCGGCCAGGTCGTCGGCGTCGGGCAGGTACGGGTCGTCGGTCGCGTCGTCAGTCGGCGGTTCGCCGGGGCCGGGATCGCCGTCGTCCTGTTCGTTCGCCAGCTCCATGGCGCGCTCGATCCCCAGCGCCAGCGCCTGGTGCCAGTGGAATTGCTGCGCGGGGCAGCTCGGCCCGCACTGCCAGTAACCATTGGGCCGGCTGACTTCGTGGATGACGCCGCCCGAGCTGGCGCTGGGGATAAGCCAGCCGCCCGACGCCGACAGCACCGGACGCACGCCGCGGCCCCAGTGGTACGCCGCTTTGATATAGGCGCGGTAGTCGCGCAGATGAAACTTGATCTCATCCTTGACGTCGGGATCGCCCTGCTCGGGCGCAACGGAGAGACGGTCGATCGCGTCGTGCTCATGCTCGGCCAGCGAGGCCAGCGCCTGAGCGACCAGCTCGGCCGGCAGAAAGAAGTGATTTGCGTCGTCCTGTACCATGATGTATACTCCTATTTACCAAATCGATACAAGGTCGGCCGACCGCCCGAGCGATGCAACCGCTCGGGCGGTTTGGTGTTTAGTCGTCGCCTACATATTGCTGCTGAATGGCCAGGTAGACTGGCTGAACGTCGCCAGTTACAATGAAGCGCTGGCGCGTATCATCGCGGTCAACCTTCCGAACCAGCACGGTGCGCGACGCGGTGACTGTGCCATATTCGTTAAACGGGTCACGCATCGCACAATACGTTTCAGCAGCGTCCCCAGCATCTAAGCCGCGAGCCGTTTCCCACTCCATTTCGTCAGCATCACATGCTTCCCATTCAGGCTTACATCGATGGGTGCCACTGAAGCCCGACTCTTTACACGTCGGGCACCGCAGCCATGTCCCGAGTACTGATGTCATCCTCACTCGCCTTTCTTAATGAAGTGATCCGCTTGCATGTTCTGATCCATTGTTGTACAATCCTCTCTACCAATTCATCGTTACGGTCTGTTTCGGCCAGCCGCCCGAGCACTTGCACTGCCCGGGCGGTTTGGTGTTTATAGGTCGGCGTAAAAGCGATCTAGCTCATCCTCAGTCGGCTCTGCATAGCCCGCCTCGACCGCCGCTCGATCCATCCCATCCGCATACCCCTGCTGCCAGTCTGATGTGTGCGGCCCCAGGCAGCCCATGTATGTCGCCTTCACCCGGCAATACTCCGACTCGGTGTGCCCATTGGTGTTGACTGGGTTGGCGATCAGCTTGCCATCGGCATAGCCATCATTCCAGCCGGTCACATACTCAGCGCTGACGCGCATGCCGGCTGCATTCAACCAATCGCCCTCGGGCATCTGCTGCGGCGCGGCCATCGGCCGATAGGTAGTCTCCATTTACTTGCCCTCCGTGATCATCGTGTGAACCACCGCCCACCACGCCCGCGCCTCAGCCCCGCGCCCCTGCTCGAAGAAATACGCCCAATTCGCCAGCGCCACATCCAGCGTGATGCGGACGTGCGCCGCGCTGCACGCGCGGATGTCGGCGGCGATGTTCTCGTGGATGGCGGTGCGGGCTTGCGCGGTTGTCATGGCGGTGGTGTCCTTCGGTGATGTTTCTTATCTTCCTAGGAAGTATTATACACCCGGCAAAGCCGTTTGTCAAGTGTTTCCTAGGAAGATAGGCGCAGCTCTTCTAGCTTTTCGAGGAAGGATAGTACCAGTTCGGGATCGCGGTAGTCGGCAGAGCGAGCGCCCTTGCCAGTATTACAGTTTTTACAAAGCGTTTGAATATTTTCAATGTAATTCGTACCACCGCGAGACAATGGAATAACATGGTCAATCACAGGCCGCTCAAGAGCAACCTTGCAACGCCCGCACACATTCCCGAAGTGCTGGCGAAGTAGCACCCATTCTTCATATGTGAACGATCCTTTAGCTCCCATTTTAGCAGAACGATTGTTTTGATTATATACGTTAAATCGATCTTGATCTTCCGTGCGCGGCCCGCGCGGCTGCACAGACTGCGGCGGAGTAGGCTCCTCTTTGTCAAGAGAGTATTCTAGCTCCGACTTCCTGGCATACTCTTCGGTACTCTTCCACTCCTGTACTACTTTTCTTAGGCTACCCTCCCAGTCAATAGGACGATCTGTGACCATGAGAAAAGAAATCTGACAAAACCAAAGGCGAATATCACCCTTAAAGTACCCCTGGACTGTTTGTGTTGCATACCCAACAACCTCACTTGGCCGAAGATCTACCAGTCGAGACCATTGCTGAAACTTCGACATTGTTATACCAGCCGCATCCCGACTAGACAGGCAAGCAGCACCAAAGATCATGGGACGAAGCTCCATTGTTTACCTCTCTTCGTTTGATTACTTCCTAGGATAATTGTACCAAAAAGAAGCCCTCTTGTCAATCTTTTCCTAGGATATTGACAAGAAGGCAAGTTCGTAGTATAGTACCGATCACGAGCTATTAATCCAGCGAGGAGTACAGTAATGATAGTCAAGTGGAAAGTTCGGGATATGGCGGTTAAGCGCGGGGTCGCTAGTGCCTCGCAGCTCGCAGAGCGCGCTGGTATCAATAAGAACACGGCCAATGCGCTTTGGAATGGCTCTTCGCTACGTGTCGATCGTGAGACGCTGGCGAAATTGTGTTCAGCACTAGACTGTGTGACAGGTGATCTGCTAGAATACGAGGACGAAATAATGACCGGCCAAGCAGCCGTCCCCGCGCTAGGGTAACTAATCTGCTTGACCGGTCATTATTTTTTGGTAGTGAGCTGCCAGCCTGGAAAACTTCAGCCAGCTACCTTTGGGCCATCGCCTTCTCGCTGCTGTTCAACGTCAAAGCTAGGCCGTCTCCGTATGACATTCCCTAGCGACTAACACACGACCACGTGATCGCCCTGCCGCGTCGGGGTGTAGTGCTCTTTTGCTTTTTTCCGGGCTGGCATCTAGACCGAAGGTTCATCGCTGAAGGGGCCGCGTATCCCCCACGGTCGCGCGAACAGGGCCAGCTCCATTAACAATCTGGGTTTGACTTTGATTTGTTGCCACTGGCCGCGCGTGCGATGGGCGGCCGGTGGTGGTGTTTTTGTCATCTTCCCCGCTGGTGCGGGGGAGCGGCGCTCTACTGCGGTACAGCGCCGCTTGGTTTTGGTGAGTGGTGGAGATGGGGGGATATGTTCCCCGTTCGCCATCACGACTCTGGCGTGTTTTTAAAGCGCAATTTCAGTACCGCATTGCGGTCGAGCAGTCCCCCAGCCGCGCCGATGTACTTCAGCGTGGTCTTGGGGTCTGCATGGCCTAAGCAGCGCTGAACCAGAAACAAATCACCACTCGCCAGATACAACTCGGTCGCAAACGTTTTCCGGAGCTGATGCGCGTGGATGTGCATGCCACGCGCGCTCAGCCAGCGCTCAAACACATGCGCCAGGCTCTTGACCGTCACGGGCTTGCCGCGCCCCTGCCCTACCACCGCGTAGCTGGGGCGAATGTGCGACGCGCGCCGCAGCTCGGCCGCCAGCTCATCCGCGATCGGAACCACGCGCGACTTGCCGCCCTTGCCGCCCTCGGGTCGCACGGTGATCAGCGCGCGGTCGAGATCAATATCGGCCCACCTGAGACTGGCGACCTCCGCGATCCGCAGCCCGGCATACAGCATGAGATACATACAGCGCCGCGAGCGGGCATCTGTGCCCCGGTTCGGCTTGGATGGGATCTCACAGACCGCGAGCAATTGCGCGATCTGATCGCGCCGTAAGGGATCGGGCGCGGGCGCGGTCACTTTCGGGTTTTTAATGCCGCGGGCCGGGTTCTCCGTGCACAACCCTTGCGCCACGGCCCAATCAAAAAAGGCACGCAGCACGGTCAACCGGTTGCGGATCGTGCCACTCGACACGGAGCGCGCGGCCTGGGCACGCTTGTACCGCTGTATGGTCGTCTCGCTGACGGCTGTAATGGCGGCGCCGCCTGCCCAGTCGCTGAAATGCCACATCACAATGCGATAGCTCTCCACGCCGCGTGGTCGGTAGCCGTCCGCCCGCCGATCAATAGCCCAATCGTCGATCACATCGGCGAGCATCGCCCTGGCGCGCTGTGGCTGCATGGGAAACTGCACAATCATTCGATCCCCCTCGTTGTCAGGACACATTATAGCAACGGAGGAGGGGCGAGTATTCGTTTTTCTTGCGCGGGCCGCCGGCGACATGGCGGTGCTTGGTGCGCGGATGGGTAAACACCCGCGCACCCAGCCGGCCGGGATGAGCAGAGATCTGCCCATCCGACAGGATGATACCAGAACGGGAGGCTGTTGTGACCGATTCGGAAACTGCATTCGCTGACCAGTGTATCGACGTCGTGCTGGCCAGCGGTGTAACGGGACTCATCTTCGCACTGGAGCACCTGGGACTCTGGGACTTGACCAGGCAGCTCGACCCCAAGAATCCGCTCACCCCGCTGCTGCCCTACACGCTGGGCACGGCCACGATCGCGGCCGGCGCGACCGTGCTGGCGATTAAGTGGCGGATGCCGATTGTAGGCATCACCGTCTGGGCGCTGGCCGGCTCGGGCGGGGTCGTGATTGGCGCGCTACGTCTCTATCGCAGGTGGCTGGCCCTGGAAGCCAGCGACCATGAGCTTGTCGGCCACGGCGCCGGCGTTATCGACGGAACGAGGAGTACCCTACGCAATGTCTACGAGCGAGGATCGGGCGCTTATACAAGAAATTGAGGACCACGCGGCGACGGTGAACGCCCACCTTGACACGCTGAGCGCCGGGCTACGCAACGCCAAGCGCGCGGGCGATCGGGAGCTGGCGCGAAGCCTGCACAATGACATCTTGTATTACACCCAGGTCCTAACGGACCTTAAGAAGCGCCGCGCCACGATCGCGCGGCGTATGGGCGCGAAATAGCGCGGGCGCGACAGATGAACCCTGTCGCGCCCGCTCATGAGGAGATGACCCCCATGCACCTGATTATACGCGATCCTGCCCCGAGTGTGACCGATCCCGTGGATCCGATCGCCGCCCACCGCGAGCTGCAACGCCAGCTCCAGGCCGGCGAGCTCAGCCCGCGCGAATATGAGGCCGCATTTCGCACGCTGGACGCCGCGGCCTCGCGCCGTGAGCTGTGCGACAACGGCGACGGGCGGCTGGCGACGGTGATACTGAACGGCCGCCGCTACTGCTCGGCCTGCTGGCTTGCCGCGCGGAGGCCACGCACATGAGTGCCGTGCTTGACCGTATCGGCGCGCTGTATGAAGAACAGCAGACGCTGCTCAGCCGCTCGGATGTGTTTGACTATGGCGGCGCGAAACGCCAACGCTTGCAAGAGATCGCCGCCGCGCTCCCCCGCCTCTGGGAAACGCGGCGGATCGAGCTCTCAGACGCGTCGGAGACCGCGCGGGCGTTCGCGCACGAAACGATGCAAGCGAACGCGCGGGCGATTCGGACGCTCAGCGCGACGCAGGCACGCACGGCCCGCCGATGAAGCTGCACACATCTGAGATCGCCAAGCGCCGCACGGCGGCCGAGCTGGCCGCGCTGTTCGCCCTGGTGCGCCAGACGCCGGCGTTTATCGCCTGGAAAGAGGGCCGCTATGAACGTCGGTGATGAAGTGACGACCCCGAGCGGGAAAACGGGCACGGTGCTGGAGCTGTTCAGGCGGCGCGAAACGCTGGAGGGCACCGTCTCCTACACGCCGCGCGTGCTGGTGCTGATCACCTGCGCCATCACGCCGACTGATTTTCTGACGATCCGGGCCGCGTACGCGCCCGAGGATCTGGAGGATAGACATGCTACTCAATCTCACGCTTGACCAGGCCGCCGCGAGTGGCCAGCCGATTGACACGATCGCAGGCACGATCTACAGCGCGGCCGTGGTTGTGATCGCGCAAAGCGTCGACCCCTGCGGCGCTGAACCCAGCATCTACTGCATGATGGTCGATTGGCCGCAGACCCCGGCCGGCCGCGAGTTTGACCTGAAAGCGCGGCTGGCGATTGCCGAGGCCGACGCCGCGCACATCCGCGTGGCCGCCAACGAGCTGCGCGCCGATCTGGCGACTGCGCAGAAGCGCCTCAGCGAGCTGGAGGCGGCGCTGGCCGCGCGGCCGACGCTGCCGAGCGAGCATGTGTGTGAGGAGTGCGGCAAAGCATTCCCGACGCTGCCGGCGGTGCGCATGCATGTGGCGCGCGCGCACCGGGGCATGCAGACGACCAAGCAGCGCGCCAAAGCGGAGCCTGAGGCCCCGCCCGAGGTCGAAGTGGCCCCCGAGACACCGCCCGTGCTGCCCGCCCGGCCCACGCGTCTGCCGCTGCCGGATGACCCCGCCTGGCGCTGCGCACGCTGCGACAAGGGCACGCAGGATGGTGCATTCACGCGCAGTCTCACGCGGCCCGAGCTGTGCCTGCGCTGCGCCAGCACGCAGGATGGCAGCACCCAGCAGAGCGCGATCGCCGCATAGGACAAAGGCCCGCTATGGCACCATGGCAACCACCCATACCCCAGGGCGCGCTCTACAGCAAGCCGGCCCGCGAGCTTGGCGCCGCGCTGCCGTTGCTCGCGTACTGCTACGACCAGATCGAGCGCGACGGCTGGTTTACCCTGTCACTGAAAGACGCGGCCGGCGAAATGGACGAGTCCTACCAGACCATCAAGCGCTACTGGTGGGCACTCAAGGCCGGCCCGTTCTTCTGTGAGACCATCGATCGCGGCCGCTACGGCTGGCGCATCCGCTTTAAGGATGTCTGGATCGACTGGCGCATCCTGAACAATCGGTCACCAGACGATCGGTTTTCAAGGTCAGATGAAGGTACAAAAACCGACCTTGAGGCCCCGAACACCGGCGCTCAAGGTCACGTCAAGGTCACGTCAAGGTCAGATGAAGGTACAAAATCTGACCCTCAGTCTAATGTATATGGTACTCATGACTCAGATCAAGCAGATCTACCACCACCACCCATGACTCAACCCCCGCGCGAGTCGGGTGGTGGTGGTGGTGGTGCACGCGATCCGCAACTAGAGTCGCTGCGTAGCCTGTTCTCGCAGCTGCAGATAACGAACGCGGATCGCCTGGCGACAACGTACCGTGCTGAGTATCCACAGGTAACGCTCCAGCAGGTCGTCGCCTATGTAGCCGAGATTGCGAGCGACTGTGAGAAAGATCCAGCGCATCGCGGCTCGCGCTACTACCGAAAATTAAAAGACGGGATCCCCGTTCCCCTCAACATCCCGGGAGGTTCCCATGGACCCATTCAGCAGCGTGCTCAGCAGCATCAGCCACGCGCGCGATGGCAATCGGATACGTCCTACGATGAGTCTCTATAAGCTGCCACTGGGCATGGAGCTGCCCTGCCAGCAGTGCGGCGCGACGGTCACGCTGAAAGAGATTCGCTCGACCACATCGGTCAGCTTGCCGCCGCTGCGCTGCTGGTCGGACTGCGGCTGCACGGGCAAGCGGATCGACATTGATACCGCGCTCAGTATCGCCAGCGGCGCCTACCAGGCCGCGCAGCGCGTGGAGGTGATCCCCGACCCGGTGCCGATCGCGCGCTTTACCTTCGAGACCTTCGACCCCGAGCGCCTGGCCGCCGGCGTTAGTTTGTACGACAAGGTACTGGGCTGGATGCAGGCGATCGAGCCGCTGGCCGTAGCACCCGGCTTTCACCACAAGCCGCGCGCGTGTGTGTACTTTCACAGCCCCGTGAAGGGCTGCGGCAAGACCCACCTGGCCGGCGCGCTGGTGAACTACGCGCGGGCGAGCGGAAAATCGGCCGTGATGGTCGACGAGATCAGCTACATCGAAACGTACTGGGCGGCCAAGCTGGAGGATCGCAAGCGCCTCTCCGACCTGCCCGGCCGCCGCGCCTGGCTAACCGTGATTGACGACCTCGGGCAGCGCGAGAACACCACGCCGGGCCTGCGTGATGCCTGGTACTCAGTTTTCAATCCCAGATGGCTCGGGCGCGGCTTTACGATTATCACCAGCAACTACAAGCCCGACGAGCTGCTCGCGCGCGGCACAATCAACGAGGCCACGCATAGCCGGATCGGGGATATGACTCAGGGGCGCGTGCTGACCTTCGAGGGCGTGGATCAGCGCATGATCTGGAGGGACGCCTAATGCCGATGCGACGTGAAGCATATCCTGACAGCTGGGACGAAATAGCTTTTGAGATCAAAACGAGAGCTGATTGGGTTTGTGCCGATTGCGGCATGCAGTGCCGGCGACCGGGCGAGCCCTTCGACACGCACCGCCGCACCATGAGCGTGCATCACGTCGGCGCGCCCAGAGACGACGGCAGCCCGGGCGACCCGCACGACAAGCAGGATGTGCGGCCCTGCAATCTACTGGCGCTGTGCAGCAAGTGCCACCTAGCGCGCGACCTGCCGCTGCACATCGTTCACGCTGCCGAGACGCGGCGCCAAAAGCGCGTTGCGACCGGGCAGACGGAGCTGCCACTATGACGCCCGCCGAATACCTGGACGTCGGCCCCGCAATCGCCGGCGGCTACCGCGTGGCGCTCATCCGTCGCGGGCATTTCATCACCGCGCATGTGCTGATCGAGACCGCGTGCGACGTGGCGGCCGCCGCGCGGCTGTGCGGCCTCAGCGTGCTGAGCAGCGAGATCGAGGTCACGCAGGCCTGCGAGCAGCTGGGCGTGGTGGTACTGATGCCCCCCCCCGCGCGACAAGAGTATTTACCGTTCTGAGGAGCCGAGATGATCACACTTCTGCATGGCGACTGTATCGACCTCCTGCGAAGCATCACGCGCCGCGTGCAGTGCATTGTCACCAGCCCGCCGTACTTCGGGTTGCGCGACTACGGGCTGCCGTCGACGCTCTGGCCCACGGTCGAGTATGCACCGATGGCCGGCCTGCTGCCTATTCGCATTCAGGGCTGCGAGGTCGACTGTGAGCACGAGTGGGGAGCGACAGTGCGCGGGCCATTCGCCAATACCGCCTCAGGACCGAACGGCCGCAAGAAGAACACCGAGACAAGCCACGATCGGCCGAAAGCGGCCGGCGCCTACTGCCAGCGGTGTGGCGGGTGGCGCGGCTGCTTAGGCCTCGAGCCGAACCCACTGATGTTTAGCGCGCACCTGGTGCATGTGTTTCGACTGGCACACGCGGTGCTCGCCGACGACGGCGTGTGCTGGCTCAATCTTGGCGACACGTACGCAGCTGGCGGCAATGGCGGCGGCGGCTCGTATATGGCCGAGCGCCACCGGCACGCCTGGGAGCACCGCGCCGATCGGACGGGCTTTCGTTCGCCGCCCCAGGGATTGAAAGAGAAAGATCTACTCGGCATCCCATGGCGCGCCGCGCTCGCGCTGCAGGCCGATGGCTGGTACTTGCGCTCTGACATTATCTGGGCCAAGCCGAACGCCATGCCCGAGTCGGCCAAGGATCGGCCGACCAAGGCGCACGAGTATCTGTTCCTGCTGAGCAAGAGCGAAAAATATTACTACGACCAGGCGGCGATCCGTGAGCCACAGACCGGCAATGCTCACTCGCGCGGCAAGGGTATTACACCCAAGAGCGTGCCGGCGGGCGACGGAATGATCCGCGCGAATGCGAGCTTTCACGTAAGTACCGCCCAATACACCGAGGTTCCATGCGGGCGCAACCGCCGCTCAGTCTGGACTATCGCAGCTCGAGGGATTCAAGACGCCCACTTTGCGACGTTCCCCGAAGCCCTGGTCGAGCCGTGCATCCTGGCCGGCAGTCGCCCCGGCGACACGGTGCTGGATATGTTCCACGGCTCGGGCACGGTCGGCCGCGTAGCCGAGCGTTTTGGCCGTGACAGCATCGGCATTGATCTGAGTGCTGACTATATCGAACTGCAAGAACGCCGCACCGACGGATTACAGATCGAAATGGAGGCGTATTTATGACCACAACCGACCTTGCCGCCCCGCCGATCGTCGGCGTGGCGATGATGGACGCGACCGAGGCGCGCGAGTCGCTGGCAGAGCGCGCGCGTACGCTTTGCCCACAGTGGCAGCTGCGCCTGACCGACGACGGCGCGATCGAGCTGCGAGGCAATGGTCCGCTGGCGATCTGGCGAAGCGCGGCGAGTTGCGCCGATTGGCTGACACATCAGGAGGGAGGGAAGACGCGGTGAGCCGGCACATGAGTAAGGTTTTACCTCATTGTAATGCCGAATAGCACATCCGTGCGGTATAATATGAGCATCCCGTTACTGTATCGAAAGGATGTGTTATGAACCTCAATACCGAAGATTTAACCATCAATCCATGCGCTGTGTGCTCCTACCCCTTTGCCGATAAGCATCACATCTGGCCGCAGGCAAAAGGCGGTAAAGGACTGACAACGATCGCGCTTTGCCCGAATCATCATCGTTTCGCCAATATTGTGCAGGTATTGGTGCTGCAAGATATGGATAAAGCGGATATTCATATCTTCGCAGATCGATACTTCGATCCGCAGTTCAATACGACTGTGCTGGCGTACTTAATCGAAGAGCAGCAAGTACTCGCTACTGCCCTCGCATCGTTCCATGACTATAGCCGCTCACTGGAACTCTACGCGGACATCCTCGAAATAGGCGTCTTTTTTGGCCGGATGGATGTGCTACCACCAAAGCCAGAACGCGATCCACTCGTGACGCTGATAGAACAGCGAGTCGCAGCCGAGCGTGAACGTACCGGGACTCGCGAAACAGTCAGTCCGCGTGACAGCGAGCCGATATGAGCACGAAGCAGCAAGCGCCGCGTGTGTTTACCTGGATGGTCATCTGGCGCAGCCCCTACACGCCGCGCCCCGAGGGTTTCCCCGAGGTAGCGCTGAGTATCGACCTGGAGCGGCCACCGGGCGCCGGCGCCGGGCCGTGTCCAGCCGAGATCGACGAGTGCTGGCAGGAGATGCGCGAGTACGGCTACTGCGTATCGGTTCACCTGAACTACGTGCCCGCTCGCCAGCTGCCACTCGCCAGCAAACAGCGCATTCGGCGGCGTAATTTGTGGAAACGCTTGCTGAAAAAGTACCCCATGTTTGTGAGCGACTGGTACGCCGAACAGGTACAGTCCCGCCCCGACTACTACGGCGACTTTGTGAGAGGCGAGTTCGCTGATGTGGTGTTTTACCGCACGACGATGGGCAGTCTCAAAATGGCATCGCGTGCGCAACTGGAGGCCGCATGAACATCCGTCACATTCGTCGCCCGCGCATCCCGCCCGAGCTTGCAGAAGCTGGGTGGGCGCTCGATCGTCTACCCGGTGGGCACTGGTGGTGTGTCCATTCCACAAGTGGCAGCGAGACCCGGATCTGGCCCGCGCCCGGCCCGGCGATCGAGGATGCGTGGCGGCAAGCCGAGCCAGATCACGAACTCCTTCTGAAACGCGAACACGAGCAACGGAAGCGAGGGAATGCATGAATAACCCAAAAGGGCGCCCGCCGCGATCCGCCGACGTCAGCGCGCACACGGCCTACACGGCGGCGCTGGAGGCGTATGTGGCGGCGATCGAGCGGCGGTATGGGGTGGGGATATGAAGCCTGAAGACATCCGCCGCCTCTACCGCGGCGAGACGCCGGCGACCGATGCCGAGCAGGCCGAGACGCGCGAGCGGCTGCGCACCGACCCGGATGAGGCGCGGCGGCTGCTGCTGAGCCTGTACGCGCTGGGCGGTGAGGATAAGGAGATCGCGGCGCTGGTCGATCTGGTCGTGAAGGTCGGCGCGATGCAGTTGATCGCGCAGCGCGCGCACGACGACGATCAGTTTGCTTTGCAGATGGGCGAGCTGATTGTGGACGCGATGGAGCGGATGAAGCCCGGATCGATGAAGACCCCGCGCGGCAAGCCGAAGACTGCGAGGAGCGCATGAGCCACGAAGCACAGGAAGCCGACGCCAACATCCGCGAAATCCAGCGCCTGCGCGGACTGCTCGCGGCAAGCCAGGAGCGCGAGCGGATCGCGGCTGATGCCCTTGCATATGGAAAGGACCAAGGAATGAACATCACCCAGATCACCGTGAGCTACGGAGAAACGCAGAGCCTGCCGGAGTATTCGAACGTCAAGCCGAGCATCACGCTCACCGCGACGGTTGGCGATGGCGAGATGCCCGAGGATGTCGAGCGCACACTGTGGAAGCATGCGATCGCCGCCGTGCACGCTCAGATCGATACCGCGCTGGAGATGAACGGCAAGCCGGCCAAGTACGACCCGGCGCCGCGCTACCAGATTATGCGCACCTTTCACGACCGCTACGCCGATCGCGGCAAGTCCGCGCCGCCCAAGATCGTCGTCATCCTGCCGAACGAGCTGGAGCTGGAGCGCGATACGCTCGACCATCGCCTGGTGCATGCCGGCTATGGCGAGAGCCGCATGCTGCGCTACGCCCACGCGCTACGGCTGGCCGAGAAGGCGGCGCGCGAGTATGAGAACGCGGCAGTGATCGACTGTGCAGACGGCGATCTGAGCAAGCTGGAGTCGGCGCTGGCGGTCGAGACGCCCATCTCAAACCCTGAGTACGCGCCGACGCCCGAAAGCGACTTCTAAAACGCACCCGCCCCCGCCGATGTGTGGAGCATCAGCGGGGGCAATGGGATGGCCCGCACTGGACATGACAGCGCGGTGTGCCGATTGTAGCACACCCGCAAAGAGAACAGGATGTGCTATGACCACGACAACCCAGGCCAGCCCGCTTCGGGCGTTTATCCTTGAGCCGGTGTCCTTCGCCGTCTCGCAGCCCGGCCAGATCTTGATCAGCTCGGCCAGCGTGGCGATCGTCGCCGCTGAGGCCGGCACCCTCATCCCGTTTCCGTTTAATCTCGCGCTGGCGATCGGCGCGGAGTGGGTCTACCTGCGCGGCCTGATCAGCGGCAGCGGTGTGAAAACCCGCTGGGCCGCCGCGCTGAACTGGAGCGCGGTGCTGCTGGTGGTGTGCTACGGCGCGCTGTGGGGCTTTCGGGGCTTTCATCTCATCCCCGAGGCGCCGCCGGCATGGGCCGCTGTGCTGCTAACCATCATCCATATCGGCTGCATCGGCGCCGTGACGATCTGCTCTGCGATGCTGCACCGGGCGGGCGAAGATGTCAAGGCTTTCGCGGCGCGGCAGGTTGCGGATGCGGAGGCCGAGCGCAACCGCCGCAACCTGGAGGCCGAGGCCGAGCGCAACCGGCGCGCGCACGACGCGGCGGCCGAGCTGGCGATCGAGATGCGGCGACAGGATGCGGAATTACGTCTGGAGACCGAGCGCAACCGGTTGCGCACACAGGCCGCAGCCGAGCGCGCGCAACTGCGCAGCGCAACCAAGGCGGCGGTTGCGGCGCAACCAGGGCGCGCACCAGTAATCGTTGACGGCGTGGAGTATCCGAGCATTCAGGCGGCGGCCGATGCCCACGGCATTACCCGCCAGGCCATGAGCAAGCGGCTCAAGAAGTAAACCGGTCACAAATCGATCCCATTTTGATACGATGGATGCGGCGTGCTCAGAACACACCGCATCCGGCGCCCGCATTGAATGAGGCAATGCGAGCTGTGCGATTGTAGCATGGCTCGCCAGACGAAAGGATGTTCGAGCTATGGCGACAAAGGAACTCTCACTGCAGCGCGTCGCCCAGACAACCGGGCAGCAGGTGCTGTTTCTGTTGAGCTTTGGGTTTGTCGGCGCGTTTCTGTACTGGTGGTATCAGGCATGGCAGGTCGTGATGACCCCGATCGGCGCGGCGCCGGCGCAGCTCCTCTCCGCGCTCGGGATCTTCACGCTGGTGCTGAGCGTGGTGTACGCGGTGGTCGTCCCGCTGTTCTGGTCGATGCTGCTGCCAAACAGCCCGACCGGCGCGTACCTCCAGAAGCAGACATGGGCCTACCCTGGCCAGCTGGCGGTGCTGGTGTTTGCGCTCGTGCTGACTGCTTTTGGTGGACAAACAATGTGGTCCTGGCTGCAGGCCGCCGCACCGACCGTGTTTCAGACCGGCATGCAGATCCCGGCGTTTGTGGCCGCGCTGGTCGGGTCGGTGTTTGTGCCGAGCATGCAGTTTGCGTATCAGTCGCCGGGCCAGCAGATGCTGATCATCCAGCAGGCGCACGAGATCAAGAAGCTGCGCAAGCTGCACGACGGTGAGATCGCCGTGATTGAGGGGCGCATGATCCGCGCCGCCGTGCTGGCGTCGATGGCCTGGACGGATATGCTTCCCAAAGATCACGAAGAGGCATACAAAACAATTCGCGGCCTGCATATGGGCATCGCCGACTCGCTGCGTCGAGTGGCAAGCTTGCAGAGCGTGCCGGCGGATGTGCAGCGCGCGCTGGGCATCGCCGAGGATGCCGAGATTATTGCGAAAATGGAGGAGGTGCAGGCGTGGCTGGAGGGGCCGGCCGATCAGATCGAGCAGGCGTATGAGTATGTGGAGTATAAGGATCTGCCGGATGCCCCGCCAGATCCCGCCAGCCTCCGCACCATCCCCGCCCAACGGGACGGTATTTCGCGCCGATCGCATCAGGACGCTGCCCCCGACCTCCCCGCATTTCAGCCCCGTGGTGCCCCGCAATCGTCCCCGCCGCGCCCCGCGGCAGTACGCGGCAGTACGCCGCGCTACGCCGCGGAGTATGAAGCCATGGTCAAGTTTGCTGATAAGGCTGGAGGTGGCGTGTGGGGAGTGGGCGACCTCGCTGTCATCATTAACAAGTCGGATCGATCGGCGCGCGAGCGGATCGCGGCATGGATAGCGCAGGGCCTGGTCGAGCGCAGCACCGATGGCCGCAACACCTACTACTTTACAGAACGTGAGGTGGCATAATGGCAACCTTCCGACCGCTGACCCCCGACCATAAGGTCGATCTCCAGCACGTTGCACCACCGGCCGCACCTGCCGCCGATCGCTCGCTGGCCGATCTGCTGCCCGCTCCAGCCCCGAGTGCCACGCCCGCGCGCCCGGCCGCCGTGGCCACACGCGCGCAGATCGCCGGCGGCGTGGTCGCATGCATCGCCGTGCTGCTGGCCGTGCTGTATATGGCGCGTAGCGTGCCGAGCGCGCCAGCTGCCGCCATTCCCGCGCCCGCGCCCGCCCTGCCGCCCACGGCCCCGAGTCACGGGCAGAGCGCCGCAGTCTTGCCGCAGTCGTCAGCGCCTGCCCTGGCCACGCTCCCACGGCCCGTGGGCGCGTTCGCCGCGCCAGACGGTGCGTATCTGGGCACGATCGAGGCCGGGCGCGCGTACACGCCCACGGCGCGGCTTGGGCTGAACTGGACACAGATCGAGGCGGCAGGATCGGGCAAGGTATGGATCTCCGCACGCGAGCTCGCGCCTGATGCGCGCCTGGCCGACTTGGCCCCGCCCACACCGCTGCCGACCAGCCCACCACCACCACCACCACCCGCCGCGCCAGCCGTGGTGTACAAAGAAGCCCCGCCCGCGCCAACGCAGTGCGCGACCGTCTCGGGCGGCGGCGTGAGCGCGCAACGCTGTGGCGCAGACTCGTATGATGCGCTGCAGGCGGCGGCGCAGGCGGCCTGGGATGCGCAGATCGGGCGCGACCGGAACCTGGCGCAGACCGTCACGCCAGACACCTATGGAGGCAAACGACCATGAAAATCACACCCCTGCTTCTCTTGCTGCTGGCCTGGCTGCTGCTGTTCTCAGCCGCGCCCGTGCCTCGGTCGACCAGTCACCCGCCCGCCGTGGCCCAGAGCTGCACCGAGCAGAACGCCGCCTATGTGGTGCGGCGCGCGGTCGAGCGCACCGTGACGTATACGAACGGCAGCAGCACGCGCGTGCCGAGCGGCTATGCGGTCGCCTGGTCGTGCGGCGATCAGGCGGCGGCGCTCACCGAGCTGGAGCGGCAGATCGCCAGCATTCCGTAGGCTCACCAACAGAGAACGCCCCGCGATCGTCATGATCGCGGGGCGTTTGTGTGTGCTCTGTATACTCAACGTGCCTCACGGCGTTTTTCGCACATACGGCAGAAACGACTTTCGCACGAACTGCGCCGGCGGCCACGCCACCGACCCCACGCGCACCGCCGTTTCGACACTGGCCACATCGGCCCCAGCGCGCACACGGTAGCGCAGCCGCACATAGCGGCCGTCGTTTGGCGCGGTCACGCGGTAGCGCAGCGCGATCGTCACTGGCCGATCGAGCGCGATCGTGCTGGTGTTCGCCTGCGTGCTGAGCAGCTGCAGCCCGGTGGGCACGGGCGCGTCCAGCGTGTAGGCCAGCGGCGTGGGCGATGTGCCGTAGAGTGACAAGACGACCTCGACGACCTGGCCCGTGCGCGTGTCGCCAGGGTAGGGCGCGGCGTAGAGTGTCAGCGGCGGCTCGGCGGCGCGAGATGGCGCGACAAAGGCGAGCAGGCAGAGCAGCAGCAGAGCGCGAGCAATGGTGGTCATAGCGGTTATCCTTTAATGCCGGCCGCCGTGCGCGCGAGCAGCGCGGCCAGGCTCGGCAGCGGCACGGCCGGCTCGATATGCAGCGTGCGCGCGATCAGATCGCAACTCGTGCGCGCGATGCGAAAGGTGCGGATGCGATCGATGTCGATCGAGATCGTGGGCGGCAGATTGCGCACGGTCACCGTGTCGCCGGCTCTGGGCAACCAGATCGGCGCGCGCCCGCCCGCCGACGTGTACACCGCGTCGACCGTGATGCCAAAGCGCGGCGGCGGGTTGGCCGCGTCCGCGAGCGCCACGGACTGCTGCGCGGCCACCTGCGCGGCGTTGGTGGTCGAGGCGCCGATCTGCGCGGTGCGCGTGAGGCCCATGCGCGTGACGCTGGCCGCGTCGGTTGTGGCGGCCGTGCGCACGGTGCGGCCGTTCGTGTCCTGGTAGGTCGCGTACACGCGGTTGGCGAGCGTGTCGATCGTGCGCTGCAGATCGAGGTCGGAGATGTCTACGTACCACGACTGGCCGTTCGTGCCCTCGGGCCAGAAGAACAGCTGCTGGTCATCCCACACGCCCCAGGCCCAGGATCGCGGCGGCGACTGCGTGTCGCCCAGCGTGATCAGGCGGTCGAGGATCGCGCTGGGCGGCATGTCAAGGTACTGCTCATCCAGCAGATCCACGCCGGGTGAGGCAATCAATCCAGCGGCCGCGCTGAGCTGCGTGGGGTTCTGCGCCACCACCGTGGCCAGCAGGTCGCGGACGATCGTATCGGCCAGCACGCGATGCGCCTGCACGGCCGCGCCCGACGCGGCGCTCGCCAGCGCGCCGGTGTTCACGACCGTGACATGCGTGGCGTCGGGGACGGCCGACACGACAAAGGTGTAGCCGTTGCCCGGCGCGCTCGATCCGAACTGGATCTGCTGCCCGACGTACATCCCGGCCGACGACACGACCGGGATTGTGACGTTGGTGCCCCCCAGCACAACGGCGGTGGTGGTGGTTGCCACGCGCGTGCTTGTATCGGTCACCACGCGCACATTGGTGATCGTCATGAAGCGCGCGTAGTCCTCCAGCCCCGTGTTGGTGTAGGTCACGCCGCTGCCGTTGTAGCAGACGACGTAGAAGGTCGCGCGCGGCGTGCCGAGCGCGACGTGCAGCGTGGTCTGGTTGGCGCCGCCGGTATTCGTCACGATCCCGATCGTGACATTGCCGTTCAAAAAGGCGTCCAGCGCGGTGCCGTAGGCAATGATCCAGTTCGTCGGCAAACTCCACGCGATATCAAACGACACGCCGGCGATATCGCGGCCTCCGCCGTTCGGGACGGAGATCTCCCAGCCGATCAGGTCATTGCCGGTGCGATAGGCCGCATCCTTCTTCAGCGAGCTGTACAGGCGGTTGTTCTGGTCGAGGTTGTAGAGCGTCTCATTCGCCAGCCCATACTCGCGGCTGGTGATCGGCTGCCAGTCGCCCACTTTCGACGTGCTCCACAGCGCGGTGTACCGCGTGTCCGAGAGCGCGCGGCTATACCCCAGCGCGGTCATGCTGAGGCCATCGCCGCCGATCGCAATGTCCTCCAGGCGGCCGGCATACGGCGTCGCGCCGTCCGCGCGCAGCAGCGCATGCGGCAGCGCGGGCCAGTCGTAGTGCGCAAACGCGCGGTCGAGCACCATGGGCGCGGACGCGCGCAGATCGGCGCAGCCGTGCACGTTCGTGCTGAAGCTGCACGCGCGCAGAATCGCCGTGTCGTCGGCGAGCAGCACGCCATTCGCGCGCGTGAAGATGCTGAGCTGCGCACTCATTCACACACCAGATAGGTCGTCTGGCGCGTGATCGTCGGGGTCAGGCTCACGGCCGCCGATCCGGCCGCGTTCTGCGTGGTCCAGTACGGCGTGGTCCCGCCAAACAGATGCGTGGCGTACCACAGCAGCTTGATCACACTGCCGCCCAGCCAGACGCTGGGCGACCCGCTGTAGCTGGTCGGGAGCGAGGCGCCGCCTTGGGTGTGCCGCGCGCGCGGATTGGGGTCGAGCAGCGGTCGCGTCTCTACGCGCAGATCGACGGCGGATGACGGGAGTAAATTGAGCATCGTCACGCGCCGCCCGCTCACCTGCAGAATGATCGCGCGGCCGTCCGTCATATCGACAATCGCTATGGTATCGATGTCCAGCGTGCACGTGCCGCTGATCGTCGTGGCCGCCGCGTAGATATTCAGGCCTTCACTGCCATCCATGTAGTCCAGCTCGCCTAGAAACAGCACCTGCGGGTTGCTCGGCCCGGCCGCAATCACGGTCGTGCGCGTGCCGGGGGTCGCGAGCGCCAGATCGACGCGCACGTTCTCTGCGCGAATCGACCACACACTGGCGCTGTTATTGCGCACGGTGCAGAACACCGCCATGCGGCGGCTGGCCCCCCAGTTCAGCAGCGCATAGAACAACCGACTTTCCGCGCCGGCCGCAGCGGCGGCGTGGTTCAGCCGCCCGACGTTGCCGTTTGACGCGCGCGCCGTGGCGTCAGCGGTGGCCGTGAAGGCTGCGCCGGCCGCCAAGGTCTGCGTGAAGGGGCTCTCGCCCTGAAACAGCGCGATGCCGCCGCCAAGCGCGAAGGGATCGGTCGCGAGCAGCAGATACCCATCGGGGATGTCCAGCACCGCCGACGCGCTCAGCGCAAAGCCCGCGAGCGTGACCACGCACGGCCCGGGCGTGGCCGGCGCGCTCGGCATGGTGACCGTCATCACGCCCGGGTTCGCGACGGCCGATCCGCTGGCGCTCTCGCTCAGCTTGCTCAGAAACGGCGTGCCCAGCGTCATGGTGATCGTGATGTTTTCAATCACATACTTCTGATAGGTGGTCGAGTAGATCGCCGGCAGCGCCATATTCGGCGGCCCGCCGCGCGCGCGGCCAAACACGGGCGCCTCCAGCACCGGCAGCGTCGAGCCCTGCGCCTTCGCGCGCAGCCGGATCGGCGTCACGCTCAGCCCATCGGCCCAGCGCCGCGCATTGTCCAGCAGGCTGTTGAGCGCGCGCGCGGCCGCATACGCCACCGCCGCCGTCTCGCCCATCGCATGGAAGGTGATCACCGCCTGCGTCTCGGCCCACGGCGATCGCGCGCCCAGCAGGTCGTCGCGCAGTGGCGGGATGACGGGCGCGAACGAGACCAGCGCGTAGCTGATCCCATCGGTCAGCTCGCAGGCGTTGCCGACTGTGCCGTCGGTCAATTCCAGAAACTCAAACATTTAGAATGCCCCCGTGCGGATCTGCACGTCCGCGCTATTGCCCTCGGCCCGCAGCCCGGCCTGCACGCCGCGCTGGATGTCGGCCATACTCAGACTGGACCCACGCGCGTCCACAAACAGATTGACGGTGCGGCCGCCGCTGCTGCCACCGCCGCCCGTGGGCGGCATGCTGAGCGCGCGGCGCGTCTCGCTGGCGGTCAGCACGGTGCTGTCCACGCCGGGCATGATCAGCTCAGGGCCGCGCTCGCCCACCAGGTAGGGCGTCATGGCCTCGATCGGCCCGCCGGTGGCCTTGCCCTCGGGGTCGTCGCGCGCGGCGTGCTTCTCGTACGTCTCGATCGTCTTTTTGGTGATGATGAACTCGGTCTGCACTTCTTTGGGCACATTCTCTAAGCTGCGCGTGTAGGCTTCGGCATCCAGCTTGGCGTCCAAGAAGTTATTGACGGCTTTCGCCTCATACGTCTTGGCGTAGTCGTCCATGCCCTTCTGCGTGTCGGCGGCCTGCTGCTGCTGGTCTTTCAGATCGGCGGTCAGCGTATCCACCGACTTGCCCGAGCTGGCGGCGAACGTATCGATCGAGCCGGCCATGTGCAGAAACGTGGAGGCCACGCTCGACTCTTGCAGCCCGTATTCTTTTTCCAGCGCACCGGTGATCTCGGCCGCCTTCTCCTTGCTGATGTTGCCGAGCGATGCCTGGGCCACGGTGTAGTCGATCAGCATCTGCCCGAGGTGCGCATTTTGCTGGGCCTGCTGGCGGGCGTAGCTGCCGGCGGCGGCGGTCTCCTGGTCGGCGTAGGACTGATTGACCGCTCTGATCTGCTCGTCAATCCCCTGCTTTTGCTCGTCGGTGGTGGCCTGTTGCTTCTTGGCCTCCAGCTCGGCGATCTTCTCGGCATGATCGGCCTGCCGCTGCTCGACCCCGGCCAGGAACTCGCTCTGGTTGGTGGCGTAGCCCTGCACCGCCTCCTGGCCCTTCTGATACGTCTCCGCAATCTTCTTGCCTAAGGTCTCAATATCGCCGGCAGTCAGGCTGACCTGCGTGCTCAGCTCGGCCGTGCTGCCCGTGAGCTTGCCGGCCTCAGAGGTGGCGGTCATGGTCGCGGCCGACGCCTTGATGATCGCCTGCTCCTGCTCGGTGTAGGCGGCGGTCGCGATGACCAGCCCATCGCGGTGCGCCTGGATGGTCGCCAGCTCGGCCTGCATCTGCGCGTCGGAGAGATGCCCGGCCGCCTCGCGCTTGCCCAGGTCCTCGACCTCGCGCTGAATCTCCTCGCGCAGCGCCGTCACGCCCTGCGCGTAGGGAGTGAGCGCATCCTTGGCCTTGCCGGTCTGGGTCGCGTAGTCGGCGATCGCCGCCGACGACTCGTTCCACCACGGCTTACTTTCGAGCAGGGCCGTGGTCGCGTCCTCGACCTTGCTCGTAAAGCTCTGATAGGCATACACCACCCCGCCCACAGCGGCGGCCAGCAGAACAAACGGCGCAGCCGCGAGCGCCATGGCGGCGGCATTCGCGATCCAGGCGCTGGTCTGATAGATCAGCACGGCGGTCATAGCCGGCAGGTTGACCAGCATGGGCGCGAGCGCACTGGCCCCGTAAATAAGCAGCGCGGTACTCGCGGCCGCGATCGCCGGGACAAACGCATCCTTGACCACGCCCGCGATCGCTGAGAGCGCCGTCTCGCCCTTGAGCGTGGCATCGGCGTAGTCGGTGATCACATTGATGCCCGAGGAGAGCAGATTGACCAGCGTGGTCAGCAGCGGCAGCGTGGCGCCGCCGACCGTGATCTGGAAGGCTTCGAGCGAGCCCATCAGATTGTCGGTCGCGACGTTCCAGCCCTGCTGCTTGGCGGCGGCTTGTGCTGCGGCCGAGCCGGCCTTGCGCATCGCCTCGCCCATGTCGCCAAAGCCCTTGGCGCCTTGCTCGGCCAGGAGCGCGGCGGCCCGAAACGCATCATTCCCGAAGATCGCCTGCAGCTTGGCGGTCTTTTGCGCCTCGCTCAGCCCGTCCAGACTGCCGTGCAATAGTTCGGCGGCCTTGTCCATCCCGACAAACGACCCCTCTGCGTCGTAGAACTTGCTGGTGCCCTCAGCGGTCAGCAGCCCCAGATCCTTCATGGCGGATGCGGCCGTGTCCGTGGTCGGCTGCAAGCGCGTGAGCATCGTTTTGAGCGAGGTTCCGGCGTCGGCGGCGCTGCTAAAGCCCGGGCTGAGCAGCGCCATCGTCGTGACCGTCTCTTGAAACGAGAGGCCGGCGACCTTGGCGATCCCGCCCACATTCGAGAGACCCAGCGCCAGCTCGTCCACATCCACGGTCGAGGCATTCGCGGCCTGGCTGATCAGATCGGCCGACTGCGCTAGAAACGCAGCCTTGTCGGCCGCGTCGGCCGACTTATCGACCCACACGCCCAGCTGCTTACTCAGGATCTCGGCACTCTCCGCGATCCCGACCTCGCCGGCGGCGGCCAGATCGAGCGCGGTTTTCAGTCCGCCGGCGGCGATCGTGGCCGGCTCAATGCCGCCCTTCGCCATCTCGATCGCGGCCTGCTGCACGTCGGCGGTACTTACAGGTAAGTCGCGGCCCATCTGGATGAACAGCTTCTGAAAGTCGTCGAGCGACTGCCCGCTGTCTTTGAGCGACTCGCCCGTAACCGAGGCGAAGCGCTTCATCCCGGCCTCGAAGTCGCCGGCCTTTGAGACCCCATCGGTCGCAAACGACAGCACGGCCTGGCCGGCGGCGGCGAAGCCATCGGTCAGCAGATGACCGACGCGCTCGGCCGCGCCCGTGGCGATCTTGTCCATCACGCTGAGCTTCTTGCCGGCGTCCTCCGACTCGTCGCCCAGCCCCTTGGCCCCTTTGCCGGCCTTGCCCGCGCCATCCCCAAAGTCACCCGCGCTGGAGGCGGCTTTGTCGGTGGCTTTGCTCATCCCGAGCAGCTCGTCACTCGCGGTATCCGCGCTGCTGGAGAGCGCCTTGTTTTCATTCGACAGTCGGGTCAGCTCGTCAAAGGCGGCGGCGGCGCGTTTGTCGGCCGCACTCAAGCTGGCATCCAGCCCGTTGATGGCCGACGCAGCGCCGCCAGCGGCAGCGGCGATCGCCTCCTCCGCCTTGGCGCCCTGCGTCAGCGCGCGCAGATAGTTATCGGCGCCGTCTGCTTCGAGATGTAGACCGACTGTTTCCATCCGGCTTTTTCCGTTTCAGATGCTGCTGCCAGGCGTCCACCGCCCGCATGCGCTGCGTCGTCCGGTAGTGCGCAATGATCAGCGCCTGCGCATCACCGTCCAGCGCGTCGAAGCGCTCCCACTCGTAGTCCCAAAAGTGCGCGGCCTCCAGATACTCGAACTCGGCCGCGTAGCCGATCTCGCCCGCGGGCGGGTCGAGCGCCTCACTCCACAGATCCTTGCCCCGATACGTCGCCTGGAAACGTGGCAATGTGGGCCGCAATCGCCGCCTCCTGCGGCGCTGCTCGCTGGAACACCGCGCGCAGCAGCTCAGTCCAGTCGGCGTCCGACCCGATACACACGAACGCCAGATACACGTAGCGGTCGTCATAGGCGGTCGTATCAATGCCGATGGACGCCAGATCCGCGCGCGTGGACTGCACGGCCGCACCATCGATCGCATCCACCACCACGCCGCGCGTGAGCACGATCTGCTTCAGCCGCTCGCTCAGCTCCTCCTGCACGCGCTGCTCCCACTCGCGCAGCAGCTGCTGATAGGTCGGGTGCGCGCGGTTGGCGATCTGCACCATGCCGTTGCCGTAGTCGACCTCGGATGTCGGCGGCGCGGGCTCGGCGAAGTGAGGATCGGCCACAATCTGGCGCCGAATCTCGGAGCGGATCAGCGTGCTCACCTTGCGGATCTGCACGCTGCGCCCAGTGTCCTGAAACGTGAATGGTTCCAGCCGCTCGGGTGGCGCGTTTCTGCCCTGTCCCATGATCTGTTGCCCTCCTGCAACCCTCCAGTGAGAGCGCGCGGCGCGGGGATGTGGAGGCATCCCCTCAGGCCGGCCGACCCTGCCGCGCGCGTTCTGTTTTCCGTTTTCCGTTTTACGTTTTCCGTTTTACAGCGCCGGCGTGCTGGCCAGATACACCACGCCGTCGACGCCAGCGCCGGCCAGACCGCCCACCGCGAGGTTCCCGGCCGCGACCTGCAGATCGGGCACATCCGGGAAGGCCAGGCGATTGGCGCGGCTGTAGACCGGCGCGGATGGGAAGCGGCTGCTGCCAGCCTCGCTCCACTTATTGCCGCCAAACACGGTCCCGAACACCACGGCGGTGGGGCCGCTGCGCGTGGCCGCGATGTAGCCGACCTCCGCGGTCGCAAACACGATGTCCTGCACCGCGAGCAGCGCCGCGCCCGGCAGCGTGAGCGCCACCCATGTCTCGCCGCCGTTCTCGGTGTAGAACACGATCCCCACGCCCGCGTTCGTGCCGCCGACGTAGGCAATCAGCGGTGAGACGACCGCGACGGCAGACAAGGCACCCGTGACGTTGGTGGTGGTGGCCGCCCAGGTGCGCCCGCCGTCGATCGACTTCAGGATGGTGTTGGACGCCCCCACGGTGAGCAGCACATTCGCTGCGCCGTGGATGCGTGTCAGATTGTTCGTGGTCGCGTTGCCGGCGTTCACGACCGTCACGCCCGAGAGGATGTCGGACGACTTGTAGATGTAGCCGCCGTCGCCCACGAGGAACACCTGCGTCGGGCTGAGCACGAAGATGTCATTCGGGTTTTTGGTCGCGACAAACCCGGTCGTAATCTTGGTCCACGCCCCCGGCGCGCCGGTGAGCTGATTGATCGGACTGACGTAGTAGGCGTTCTCGGACTTCGCCACCACCACCAGATACTGCCCGACAATCGCGATCGCGGTCGCGAGCACGCCGACCCCCAGCCCGGTTAGCGCGGACGTCGCCCAGGTCGCACCGGAGTCGGTCGAGTACAGCACCTTGGCGTTCACGGCTGAAGACCCGCCGGCGGTCTGCTGCAAGGCGTAGACCCACTTGGTGCCATCATTGGCCGGGCCGCAGTCGCTGCAGGCCTGCGAGCCGCCGTAGATCACGTCCACCACCTCGGTGGTCACATCCACGCTCGCGGCCTCGCCCAGAATAAGCGCGCCGACGTCGTACACATCGCCCATCCAGGAGAAGCTGATCTGCGCGGTGGTCTCATCCGACCCATCGAACGGCGTGCGCCCGGCGTAGGTCTTGTCGCTTGACAGCCCGCGCGAGAGGATGCCGAGCGTCTGCCAGCCGTTGATCGGGTCGGAGGGATCGGTGCACGGCCCGATCGTCTCGTAGACCGAGATCGGGCAGTCGAGGCGGAACTTGTACCAGGGCACGCCGCCCCACTTCTGCTTGAGGGTGAGCTGCGCGGTCGGGATGTCGGGCGCGTCGATCGTGTAGCCGGTGCGGAGAAACCCGCCGCGCCGCCGCGGGTCGTTGACGTTGATCGGATTGATGCCGCCGCGATCGGGCCGGCTGATGTCACCGACCATCAGATACTGCTCATCCATGCCGGCGTAGCGCAGCGCATTGCTGGGCGATGGCCCGCCGCGCTGGGTGAACGCGCGAATAAAACTTTGTGTGACGACTTCGTTGGTTTGAGTGGCTGCCATGCTGCTGTCTCCTTGGTGTTAGGCGGTCGTGCCGCGTCGAAGGTAGAGATCGGATGCGGCGCGCCAGGCCTGCACATGGCCCTTCCGCACGCCAAACGGATTACTCAGATCCTGCTGGCTGACCTGATAGCGCTCGGTCTCGGTCGCCTGCAAGGTCAGATCGATCTGCAGATCGTGCAGCCGCTCGTTCGCATCCCGGCAGGCGCTGATACGTCGCTTCAGCTCAGCCGCCGCGAACATCGTGACAATCTGCTGCATGCGCGCGTCCATCTGGCCGTCCGCGCCAAGCGGATACCCGGCGAGGTAGCGCAGCGTCACGCGGTCGGGGTCGCCCGCGCAGCTCGTGCTGGAGATGTCCGACCACGCGCCACTGCTGGCGTCGTAGACCGACGCCGCCGGCGTGACGAGCCCGAGCCGACCATCGCGGATACCCGCGCGCGCAATCACCAGGCCGGTGGTGGCCGGGTCGCTGCTGAAACTGGTGCAGCACTGGCCCGACTCGTAGATCAGCGTGGCCTGGCAGTCGCCCACCGTCGTGCCCCCGGCGTTGGTGGTGCGCTGATACACCTCCAGGCTGGTCACGAAGTTGGCCGCGTCACTCGGATCGAGCGCGCGGAGTGCCGGCGCCTCATACTTGATCGGCTTGACCACCAGCCAGCGCCGCCCGACGATCATCACGTTGCCGCCGCTCACCCGCACGCTCACGGGCTGCACACGCCAGCGCTCGCTCGCGGCCGCGCCATCCAGCCGATCGGCCGCCGCCACATACACCGCCACCTGATCGGCGCTCAGCGTCATCCCCACGGGCACGGGCAGCGTGATCGTGAAGGTGTCTGCAAAGCCGGTGCTGAACACATCGCTGTACACCAGGGTGCTGCCCGCGACTGTCGCGGTGCCAATCGGGGTGAGCTGCTCCACGCCCATGGCCTGCACATAGCCCTCGGGCGCCACCGTCGCCACGCGCCGGCCTGTGGCGTCCATGTCATAGAGCCGCATCAGCATCGGCGGCTCTGCGCGCGGCCAGTCCACGGTCGCCTCTGCGTACTGCGGCGCGACGCGATACCCCAGATAGGCGAACAGCCGATTTTCGGCGCGCGCGATCGCGCGGCGCAGATCGTCGCGCCCGGCCGCATCCGATCCCTGCCAGCTGTACTCCAGAATGAGATCCGAGCACGTGGCGTTCACGGGCACGCGGTCGTTGGCCAGGCCCCAGAAGTGCCAGGGGTTGTAGCCCATCTCCTGACGCCAGATGTCGAGTGGAAGACTCACGGCAACCTCCAGTAGCCAAACACCGCGCCCAGAATGGCGATCGCCAGACCGAGCATCAGCAGCACGAAGGTGATCAGGCAGACTTCTCTGCTTTGAGTTGATCGGCGTAGTGCCGCAGGCGGGCGGTAGACGGCAACCGACCCGCAGTAGCCAAAGCGCCTGCCGAGTATTTGTGCCGCGCGCCAGAGGTCACTCATGGGCGTTTGATCCTATACGCTCTAGGCGTGTACGCCTACACCTTCACCGCGTACACGGCATCCTTCTGCTCGCTCGTAATACCTCCAAGGATGACCCCAAGCGCCTGCATGACTGCCTGCGCCTGCTCGGGCGTCACGTCCTGGTTCGCGCCACCGAAGTGCTCGGCGGTCAACTCGGTAGCGTAGTGGCGGTGTTCCCACTCCCCGGCCAGTGCTGCGAAGTCGTTGGAGAGTTCGATGCACTGCGAAGCGACGGTGCGTAGGCGTGTGATGAAGGCGGTTTCGTTGGTTGCCATGTGTGTGCTCCTTACGGTAGGGCGATGCCACGCGCCGAAAGAATCGTCTTGAGTGCGTTGTAATTGGCCGTGACTTCCGAGTTACTCAAATAGCGGTAGTAAAACAGCATGTATGCGGCTGACAAGCCCGACGAGCCGGGCAGCGCTGATCCAGTGGGGGCGTTTAGAAAGGCGTTGCCTCGCGTGCCGAGCGCCTGAGATCCAAGTAGTGCAGACGATCCCTGGCTGGCAAAAACGGCATTCAGTGACACATCTGCATTCACGCCGTTTCGACGCGCGGTGATGCAGCACCATGTATTCGCTGCGACGGCGTTTGTCGTGTTTATAGGCACATCGTATGCGGTCACAGACTCCCGTCGCCAACGCGCTTTTGCCCTGCCGGTCGCGGGCGTCAATTCCAAGTAAAACCATTCCGCCGATCCGCCAGTGCCTTCACTGTAGAGCAATTCGTTCACGCGCGGCGTTTTGCACACCAGCATGACCGTATGCGCGAGCTGATTCGCCACCTGTACATCTGCTTGCGGGAGCGACACTTTATCGTCAGTCGCATCGAACGTGAGTCCCTGACTATTCCATACTGGCGTTGCTGTCGGCGCGGCCAATGAGCCATTAAAGCCATTCGCGTAATCCGTGAGCGTTGTGCCAGCGCCCTCGTCAAAGCGGTATTCGGCCACGAGGCCCGCCCGAACGAGATCCGTTCGGGATCGCTCCACCAATATCCGTCTCGCTCCAAGTGGCATCGTGCGTCCTAATCCGGCAGAATGCCGACGGTGATCTGAATGTCGCTCGTGCTGGCATACGTCGGCGTACCACGCGCCACCAGTGCCGCGTACAGTGTCGTGCCGCTCGCCAGCACGAATGGCAGCGATTGGCCGAGCGCCGAGCCGACTGAATTGGCCGAGAACGCCGACCAGGATGTGACGCTGATCACACCGACGATTGAGACAAGATCGGCGGCGTTGACCGCAAGTGCGCCGTTGTCGGTGAACGTGGTACTGCCAGGGTTGGCGGTGAAAAACACCACATCAATCGCGGCGCTCTGCTTGGCCTTATCCGAGATGACCACACTCGTGATCGTGCCGCCGCCTGCTGCGTAGCGCACGGCAGAGGTCAGCGAGATCAGACCGCCGATGTTATCGCCTGCGCTGTAGGCTGGCGTGGTCGAGACGGTCGGTGTGGCGGTCTTGATCAGCGTGGCAGCGGTGGCAACTTGCAGAAACTTGCCCGCATCTGAACGAATACGATCCCACGTCGAGCCGTTAAAGCCTTCGAGGAATGCCGCTACAGGTGGAAGTGAAACCACCGCCGAAAATCCGTCCGTGTTTCCATAGCTCGAGGATGGTGACGGCAATCCCACGCCATTCTGATTCGATATGTTGGCCGACATCTCTTGTGGTCCGAGTGGCAATGCAGAGAGAGAGAAAGCGCCATTAACAGTGCCGCTCGTGTAGGAGGTTGCACGTACACGTATCTGAATTCCTGGCGGTACTGCGCCATAAAACAGACTAGATGCGGTCACAGACGCAAAAGGAATTGCATCGGTTGTGCGAAGCATTCGCAAGTCGTACCAGTTTGTGCCATCAAGCGATCCCTGGACTTTTATGGTTGCAGACCACGTTCCAGACAGCATCAAGCTGAAGGATCTGTACGCGCTTGCGTCCATTGCTGCGATGCCATCACCATTCAACGCAACAATGTTTGTCCAGGTCGGAGTCAGCCACGTTCCGCTGACCTTCTGCCCACCTTGCGCATCCATCTGAATGTCGCCGCGCTGTCCGTTCGTGAGCGTCGGTGGTGTGCTGTTGTAGACGCCACCAACCTTGACCGGATTGCCGCTGTCAGTCGCGCCGCTGGCGACGTTGCCGCCAACCTTGAGCACGGATGCGATCAGCGTCGTGATGTTCTGCGCAATGCGCTGCAAGCGGCCGTTGAGGCCGCTTGATGCGATATCCGAAGCGGGCGCAGTTTCGGTGAGGGAGCCGAGCGCGGTGATCTGCGTATCCTGCTTGGCCTCCGTCGCCGGGGCCGCGATCAGCTTTGCTAAAATCGCTTGTTCAGCCGTGATCTGCGTCGCCTGGTTCGCCGCGCTCGCATCACCACCGCCGCCACCGCCGCCGCCCGTGGCCGCATACGGTGCGCCCGTGGCCGGATCGACAAGATAGGCTGGAGCAGCAGCGCCGCCCCCGAGTTTCACCGCCATGATGTTATCTCCGTTCCGTCCACTTCTGAAAGCCGATCGCCACGCTTGAGAGGGCCAGCGCCGTGAGCACGTAGCTCGCCCAGCCGCTCTGAGGGAGGAATGCCGCGACAATCCAGCCGACCCAGAACGAAATGCACTTGATGCAGTTCAGCCCGCGCCCGACCCACGTGCGCTGGTCCGGGTCAAGCGCACCGCGCAGCTTGGTAAACACACCAAACGGCCCCTCTTCACTACTAACCATGAAGCTCACGCGGTGCGTGGCCAGCGCGGCCAGCACGAACATTAGCCAGTCCATGCGCGCACCGCCTCGATAATCTGGCGCCGATCCGCCGCGCTCAGCCACCAGCCGACTGGGATCGCGACGTTGCGACTGGCGAACACGTCCACGCCCGGCAGCGGGCCGTTCGGGAAGTGAAACGCCGCGTGCGTGTCATTGCGTGCGTGCACCGGGCTGCTTGCCACGCCGCGCTCGGCCAGGTGCGCGATGAAGGCGGCGCGGTCCTCGACCAGCAGCGTGTACAGCCACCAGCTCGACGCGTCCGACCACGGCGGCAGCACCACGCCCGGCGCGCCGTTCAGGCGGCAGTTGTACTCGGCCGCGTTGAACTGATGCGCGCCAATCAGGTTCTCCACATGCGGCAGGTTCGCCAGCCCGATCGATGCCGCAATGTCGTTCATGTGGTACTTGTAGCCGGCCTCCTGAATGTTCTGCTCGCAGCGGAAGTCGGCCTTGCTGCGCCGATCGAGCCCGTACCAGCGCAGCAGCCGCGCGCGCTCCATGTCATACGCTGGGCACCACAGCGCGCCGCCATCGCCCGTGGTCAGATGCTTAATCGCCTGGAACGACCAGCACACATAGTCCCCGCCGATGCCTGCGCCCAGACTGTGCGCCGCGTCCTGAATGACCGGGACGCTCCACTTCTTCAGCGCCGCGTAGTCGCACAGCGCGCCGCCCCAATCGACCGCCACGATCGCGCGCGTGCGCGGGGTGAGCTTGCGCGCCACGTCGGCGGGGTCGATCAGGCCCGTGAGCGGGTTCACATCCGCCCACACGGGCGTCGCGCCGCGATTGACGATCGGGCTATTCGTCGCGGTGCAGGTGACCGGCGTGGTGATCACCTCATCGCCCGGGCGTAGGCCAATCAGGTGCAGCGCGAGGTCGATCGCGCTGGTGCAGCTGTTGACGGTGAGCGGCGGCGCGGGCGTGCCGAGCAGCTGCTGCAGCGCCGCCTCGAAGCGCTCGACCTGCTCGCCCTGCCCGATGTATCCCGAGGCCAGCACGTCGGCCACGCGCGCGGCCGCGTCGTCGGCCATGGAGACTTTAAAAAGACTTATCATATTCGCACATCCGTGCTATAATTAGGCATAACAAAGCCACGCGGTGCGCTAACACCCGTGGCATGACACATCGATTGGAGGTCGATATGTGCCCCAAGTATACCACGGACGATGCTACCCGCTTTTGGTCGAAAGTTCATAAAACCTCTGACTGTTGGCTGTGGGTTGGCGATCAGTTTTCGAACGGCTATGGACGCTTTACTGTCAGTAAAGGCCCGCAAGTCGGCGCGCACCGGACGGCGTATGAGCTGGCCTATGGCCCGATCCCCCGAGGCATGGTTATCTGCCACCGGTGCGATACGAAGTTGTGTGTGCGGCCTGATCATCTCTTTGCTGGAACGCAGGCCGATAATATGCACGACATGATCGCAAAGGGTCGTGACCGCAAGGCAGAGTATGACAAGCAAGTTCGCGGCGAACATCACCCAGTCGCAAAGCTGACGGACGACGATGTGCGCAGTATCCGCCGACTCAGTGCGGATGGCGTATCTCAAGTCCAGCTGGCGCGGCAGTTTGGCGTTGCGCGTAGCCTCATTCACCGTATTCTTTATCGCTTGTCGTGGTCTCATATCGATTAGCTACTCTAACCAGCCATTGGTAAACAATTCGGCCGCGTGTGGGGCATACTGCGCACCGGTGCAGTATGCCAAGGCATTATGGGCGTGTAATCGTCTCCATCCCGCAACTGCACCACAATGCGGGATCGAATATGTATCGTGGAAACGATGAACGTCCCATAAAAAGAGATCATCATGGCAGGCCACACTGGTCTCATTCCAGCGGATGCCGCAGCCGCTGTAGCACCCGGTCCAGTGCGCAAAGTTGCCCGTGGTCAACTGCCGAGCGTCCAGCGGGCACACATCGCGCCCCGGCGCCGCGCCATCCTCAAAGGCGTACCACGTCCCGCGCGTCCAGTGCTGGCCGGGCGCGCGGTGGAAGAATGCGCTGATCTGATTCAGCCACTCGGGGTGAAACAGGTCGTCGTCGCACAGATAGGTGACATACGGTGACTGAACCATACTGAGCGCCTGATTGATCAGCCGCCCCAGGCGCGGCGTGTGCAGGCGCTCGATCGTGGACATCGGCGGTGCCAGCACAAAGCGCGCGGCGGCATTGTGGCGGCGCACGCGGGACTGCACGTCGAAGTCGCTGCCGTCGTCGGTGACAATCAGCTCGCAGGGCTGGCCGATAGAGGCAAGAGCCTCGTCGAGCATGCGCGGGCGGTTGTAAGATAGGAGGATAACGGCGACGTCGATCATAGGTTCTTCCGATACACCAGCACGGCATGCTTATCCATCGCATAGGCGATCTGAAAGCCGGCCCCGAGCGCCGCGCGGATGCTGGGCGTGTTGTCGGCCAGGATCTCAGCATACACATCCGCCTCGGTCGCACGCGCCAGATAGCCGTAGATCTGTCGTCCGAAGCCGTGCCCGCGCTCGCGCGGCGCAACAGCCAGCGAGCACCACCAGCGATCGTTCTCTAGCCTGAGCAGCCCGTAGCCGATCGTAGTGGCCGCGATGCTCACAATCCAGATCGGGCACATGGCCGGGTCGCGCCTGGCCCACCACGCGCGCTGCTCCTCGCGCGAGATCTCGGCGGTATCGCGGGTCATCCACTGCCGGCCGCTGTTGCGCAGCACGCGTATGAGCTCAGCATCCACAGGATCGGTTGTCGCAGGGCGGAAGCTCAGCATGGCCTACCTCGCAATCGCGATAATCTCATCACGCCAGACCGGCCCCTCAGGCCAGTGCGCGAGCGTGCTCGTAATGAAATCGTAATCGCCGCCGTAGCGATCGCTCCACTCCCCGAGCTTGCCGGGGATGTTCGGCGGCACAATGCAGTGCCCGCCGATCGCGTCCGCAATCACCGCGTGCGTCTCCGGCAGCGTGCGCCCGAGCCGCCCACAGTGGAAGCGGAACATGAGCACGCGCGGCTCTGTAAGCTCGGCTATGGCCTGACGAATGGCCCACAGCCCCTCGGGCGCAAACACGTCGTCGTCGTCGATAAACACCAGATAGTCGCCCGTCGCCGCCCGCATGCCCTGATTGATCTGCGGATGGCCCCAGGCGTGCCCGCGCGCGTCGTGCTCCAGGTAGCGAAAGCCGTGCACGCGACAGATCCCCTCCACGTGCGGCAGCGGCCCCTCGTGCGTGTCGCCGACGATGATCACCTCATCGCCGGCCACCAGCTGCGGCCGCATGCTCGCAATCAGGCGATCCAGGCCGTCGCCATCCGGCGTAGGAACGATTATCGAGAGCCGACTGCTGGCCATCCCTGCCGTCTCCGCTGGTCAAAGAGCCGCTGATCGCGCTCGCTGTTCGCCCGGCCCTCCGCGTACACCGCGTCATCCTGCCCGCCGAAGTAGGGATGATCGTGGTACAGCATGGCATAGGGCGCCTTGGCGTACAGCCCCTCAGCAATCGCGCGCTGACACAGCTCGGTGTCGCCAAAGTTGTGCGCGTACCACACGGGCCAGCCGCCATAGCGATCGAGCAGCGCGCGGCTGATCAGAAAATGACAGCTGTGCTCGGTCTCGTGACTATCGCCATTAAAGCCAATCATGCCCGGTCCATCGCCGAACAGCTCCTCGTAGGCATCCGCCGCCCGGCGCAGCCAGTGCATGCCGGGAAGCAGATCGTTGGCGAGCCCTATGAGGTGCGTGAACTCGGGCCACTGCTCGGTCGCCTGCTGCAAGGCGTTCCAGTAGCCTGGCTGAGCGCACTCTATCACCCACACGGGCGGATTGACGGCCGCCAGCGCCTTCGCGACAATCGGATCGCGGTCGACCATACAGATCAGCTGCCACGCCACATCACCAGCGGTCGTGAGCAGCCTGCGCACGTTGCGCACCGTTTGCTCGGGCCTGCCACGGCAGGGCATAATCGCCGCTATCCTCATGGCCGCAATGCCTCGGGCGCCGCGCGTCCCTTGGTCGGCTTCAGCGCCTTGGGCGAAGCCTCGGGCGCGTCTGCCGTCGCCACCTCGGGCGCGGGCACGAATGGCGCGACCGGCGGCACGATGCGGATGTCCATCACGCTCAGCAGCCAGTCCACATCGGCCGGGTGCACGTGCACGAAGCGGTTGATCGCATTGTTCCCGACCTGATAGCTGCGGTTGGTCACCGGGCTGCGGTAGGGCACCGACCCGCGCTCGGGGCCGTAGAACTCCATGCGCACGTCGCCCTCGTGGTTCACAATCGCGTTACTGGGCGGCGGGATCGCCGCGAGCGCCTCTATGGTCAGTCCTTTCAGCGCGTCATCGCCACCACAACAGCTCGCCATCGCAATCACCCCCTTGTCGTTTGCGTACTTGGTCACAATCTGCGACATCAGGCGGTGCGCGTGCGCGGCGGTCTGCCCGTGGTCGCGCGCCCGCTCGCCCAGTCCCGTGCGATACACCATGGTCATCTGCGGGATGCGCCGCCCGCACACGCCGGCGATTGCGAGCCTGAGAAACAAGGTCCAGTCCTCGAAGCCCGCGACCGCCTCATCAAAGCCACCCACTGCCTGCGCGGCTTCGGTGGGCACCAGCGCGGTCACGACGTGCAGATTGTGGCGCGCGAAGTCGGCCTGGTCGTAGTCGGGCGTGCGGCCGATGTTCGGGGCGCTGCCGGGCGCCTCGATCGTGGTGTACACATCACCGTAGGTATACCCGACGTCACTCTGCACGTAGCCGCGCAGCAGCGCCTCGATCCCGCCGGGCAGCAGATAATCGTCGGCGTCCAGAAACAGACAGAACGCGCCGCGCGCGGCCGCGATGCCCATATTGCGCGCGACGGCTGGGCCGCGCCCACCGCCGGTCTGGATGACCGGGCCGCACACGCTGCTGTCGGTGATGGTCAGATCGCGGCCGCTGTCGTTCACCACGATCGCTTCGACGTGCGGCGCGACGCTCGACCAGGCCACGCTGGCCACGGCCTGGGGGGCGTAGCGCACGTGGCTCGGCCCGACCGGGATAATCACGCTGACGAGCGGGTTATCCATTCTCGTGTGGCTCCCGTGCGTCCAGCAGCCGTGCGAGCTTGGCAATCAGCACAAACTGACCATGCCCCGGCGCGCCGGCGCCCAGATGATCGCGGGCATATACCTGCGCGTGCAGCACTTGCGACCACTCGCGCGCGTCCAGCTCGCGCGTCCATCCTGGTTGTGACGGTGTGTTTTCTTGGCCTTCCATCGGTTGGTCCTCCCGTTGGAATGAAGTGAAGCTGGGCGACCCTGCGCCGCCCAGCGCCGACACGGTTCCGCCTTACGGCGTGGACTGGTAGAAGCTCGGGCCAGGGAACGACGTGCCGCCGCCGTTCTTGAAATACGGATCGCCCGGGAACGGGCTGCGCTCGTGGAAGCTGTAGCTGTAGCGGATGTTGGTGAGCCGCGCGCCCAGGAACGGCGCTTCGATCACCAGGCGCGGCCG
>JAULBU010009146.1:0-25191 GCA_032358235.1 Odonthalia washingtoniensis
AGTCACCCAAATCGGTATAGATACTGATTCGTGCTCGTCCGAAGGTCCGTCGCACTTCCTTTGTAGCCCTACTTTAGCCCTACAACCATTCTCCACATACACAGCATTTACAGACGTACCTCGATATCTGCATACTACAGTATCTCATTCACACAAGAACTATCAACCCCTACCACCTTGCGTGACTCACAATTCACATCACACGTGGCATCGTACGGGCCAAGGCGCTGATTGTACACCCCTCGTAACCTGCCAGTTGTCTGCTTAGGATACAGTTCGACACTACTCTCTCATTTTGACGGAGTCGCATTCGAGTTCTTCTTGCAAAGGTTCACTATCAACGGAAAGTTGACGGAGGAAGTTGCATCGTTTTCAGTTGTGAAGGAAGCCCTTTTGACATAATTTCAAAAAAGTAGGAGCCCGAGGGGAGTATTCGGTGAGTGACCGAAGCATCCCTTCTCCCGTACAACTTGGTGAGTTCGATGAAGAAGAGGGATGAATTATATGGGATAGCCGGCTTCAATATGCGAAGTCTCCTAAAATATATAGTGTGTGTGAAAGGAGTACAAAAAGGGTGCATATGAATGAATTATTGTTCCAAAATGCCCTATTTTCTGTTACGCGGATGCACTTATTTTTCTTCTAAAATGTTATATTTGCTGTCTTTTCGTACCACATTTTCCCCGTTACGTAACGAAAATTACGTAACTTTATCACGCTACCATATACTCTCCTTTTTATTAGGTGAACTCTTTTCGCACCACATTTACCTCTATTTGAGCAAGAGGCTCTCTTGTCAATCCTTATTTATAACACCTATGTCTCTTAGGGTTTGGAATGCTGCGCTCAGAAATGATGAAGGTTTCCGACCTAGCCGCCTTCCAAATATACCAATGGAGCGAAGGAATATGCCTCATTGAGGAAAGTCGTCGGGGACTTCGAGAATGGTTGCCGAGAATTTCGTTAAGGAGGATCGTTCTCAGGTTCCTCATTAAGTAACAGCGTGATAATCACGGAGAAACATCCTAGACTCCTTTTCGCCCAGACGTCCGAGTCTCGAATGTTGAGACGAAAATTGATGCACTTATCGACCAATTTGATGGGTTGGCCTTGATAGTCAAGAAAGGCTCTACGCTGGCACCAATTTCTCAAGATAACAGTCATGTAGATCGTGATCGTGGAGATCGTACATGCTCTGCCTGCAATAAGCCGGGACTTAGAGCCAACAGATTGCTTCTACAATCCCAACCGCGATAAGAAATGTCCCCGTTGTGGTAAGATAGGTTATGTAGAAGCTACATTTTGGGCTCGTTGCAAACCAGAGAGCTCAGCGGTCACTGTTTCCGTAGAAGACGATGACGGTGTAGATTCAAATTAGTATAGTTCTGGGTACGACTGCTCCTCGGAAAACGTCCATTTTGTCGATGAAGTTGGTAGCCTGGATGATAAAGATTTGATGACGGTTAAGTGTGGACCGGATGGTCAACTTTTGCCGAAAGAACCTCGAGATGAAACAATGTTTCCGATCGAAGACCACCTCAATGCAAGACCTTTTGGCCTAAACTACATCGAAAAATATAGTGTCACGCCGTCGCTCACCGTCTGGAAGAAATTTCAAGAAGAATAAGACCACTAGGGAAACTATTTTTCCTCATGTTCTTTCATTTTCTTCTAAATACGACATGTTATCTGAGTTCGATAACACGTATTCGGGAATCACCATCGGAAAATTGATGCGGAGCACCGAGGAAGCAAAGAGAGAGATAAATCGTCTTCTATCGGTAAATGGTGGTTTGACTATCCACACTGTACGCGAAAAGGAGAAGTCTGGAATACAAGATCATGGTAGACGTAAGTTAAAAGTTGCGGACCTAAAAGTGTAAGGCCTAGTTTCCATAGCACTGCTGGATTACGGAGCTGTGCCGAACGTTCTCTCTTTTTACCTTGTCACTAAACTTGACATCTTCCCGCAGTAGTCTATAAGAAGTATCACCGTGGCAACAGGAGACCATTTCCCAGTCATCGGTGTCTTGAAAAACGTTCGAACTACCTTTGGGAGACATACCGTCCCGATGAATTTCTTGGTTGTTGACGGTTCTTCCTTCGGTGTAGTAATAGGGGACCCCTCTATGGAATATATGAAAAGGATCCTTGATCTAGTACACCGTCAGGATTACTTAATGATAGATAAAACAGTGGTGACTGTCCCTCAATCCCCGTCGTTTATCAATAAATACGAACTCGGAGACGCAACGGAGAGTCATACTTCACATCCGCTACGTCGGTAGCTCAAGATAATTCTTCCTCCGTTTAGTCTCTCGTTATCCTCCTTGAGTATTAAGTAAATTGCGGTCCTTGTTCTCTTTATTTTCATGTTTCGTTTCGGGTCTACGTGTGTATCGCAGTTCTACTACAGTTTTATTCTTTATTTTTCTGGTCAACTCGTCTATGTTCTACTTCCACTCTCCTTTTACAACTGGACCAGGTTCCCCTCATTTCCCTTGTCTGGTTGTTTTATTTATTGTAATACTGCTTGTGCACCTCTTCTGTTGATGATACTTCTCTTCTTTTATCAATCTAGACTTCCTCCACTCGTAACCTGCGTCGCCTCTCCCTCCCTTTTGCTGGTTTGGTCCTTCCTTGTTGGTCTTATTTTTCTTGATTCTTGACTTGATTAATTTATTGTAGGTTTTATGTTTTCCTCCTTTACTCCTTCACAGTATGGTGTGTTGCAGAGTATATGTAACTGGATGACACACCCCAATTATTGTATGCTATATCGATCCTGGTGCAGACATCGTTCCACAAAGTAGACTCACAGTGCGCTTGCTTACTGATGATTTGTTCGCCCTATCATTTCTCCCAGGTACGATTATGGTCACTTCGTTGTCTGATCCGAGGATTCCTTCTTACGACGGTAAAAATGCCTATTTTATGACGGTGGTAATTGTGTTTTGTTTTCATTCTACATCCTCAGCTCGTTCCCTTTATTATTTATACCCCTTTTATCAAAGGCTTTGGTATGTCTTCTTATTTCACCATTCTTCTAATTTATTGTATCGTCAGTTTCTGACACGTGGTGTGTATTTCATTGATTACACGAATCCGTCCATACTGTACTGTGTGTGTCTGATTCTGCTATTTTATAAATGAGTATGATGTCTTTTTCCTATAATGTTTTCTTTTGGCTTCGTATGATTAAATTAATATCATTGTATTGCATTTTTCCAACCTTTACTATTATTCGTTTCATCCACTCTTGTATATGTATGTGTTCACCCTCATATACATAATGTACTATCTTATACCTTATCCCCCTTTGACAAACAAAGAAGTGAGTATTAGAATCATGCTAATACTTCTTTGTGGGTCAAAGGAGTATACGGTATAAGATAGTACATTAGGATGATCCTCCGATTCGGAAGAAGGGTTGGTGATTACCATTCAAAGCAATCTTGACGTTCCGTTCCCGTCTACGGGTGGTGGTGATGACGTCACTAAAAAGTCGACGATCTGTGAGAGCATTGGCAAAAAGCTTGGCCATCTAGATGGGAAGTATCCATACCAATTCGTGACTTACTCACGGAAGGTTTATGTGTAGCGAGCAGTCTCTCCATGACATTATACCAGCAGATAACCGCATAAAGCATGAATTTGAAATATACGACAACGAGCCAATCCACTTCAGGAGTAGGATAATTCTACCTAATTACGATCAGATAGTGCCCGAAGAGTTGGACAAAATGTTGAGCCGGAATCATAACCCCAGCGTCATCATAATGGCCTTTTCCCTTCTTCATCCTGGCGGAGAAGGATGGGAAATCCCGGTTCTGCGTGGATTACAGACGCTTCAACAAAAAGATGAAGGCTGATATTTGTCCCATTCCAATGTGGGAATACATCTTTGACAAACTGAAAAGATCAAGCGTCTTCTCTACGCTTGAACTTTCCTCGGGATACTAGAAAATACGACTCGCAGAAGCATGCAAGGAGAAGACGACTTTTATATGTCGATTCAGTACTTACCACTTCCAGGTTATGCCCTTTGGACTCATGAACGCTCTATCGACTTTCCAGATGATAATGGAACAAATTCTAGTCCGTCTGTCGTTCATCCGAGTGTACCTGGATTACGTCGTTATATTCTCCAAATATATTGAAGAACACCTGCAACACTTGTAAATTGTCATGAAACGGGTGATCCTCCATGGTCTCAAGCTCAAGATCAGCAAGTTCCATTTTGCACATCCACGGGTAGAGCTACTTTTTTATATCGTGGAAGCTTCAGGGTTTACCGCTCTAAGAACCACCTCATCCGTTCGCAGCTTCCTCAGACTAGCAGAGCACTATAGATGAATCATTAAGAACTTTGCAGACATATCGGCCTCCTTTCATACCCTAACTTCTAAGAAGTCTACTTTTCATTGGAAATCAGAATATGAGAAATCATTCTTAGCACTGAATAGCAATCTCACTTCACCCCGGTATTGGCGTTTCCAGACTTTAGCATGCCATTCTTGGTAGAGACCGACGCCTCATCGAATTAAGAAGGAGCAGTACTCGCTCAAAATAACTTCTTCTAGAAGATCACGGGGTGGATCTCACCATTCTTCTTGAAGGAGGATGGTAATATCCACCCCATGATCTTCCCAAGTATAACCATCATGGTTCTCTCTCGCAAGACAAATATTTCCTTACGGCTGCGCTCATTATGAGCACAGCTGAAAGAACTATTCGGATTGCAATAGTGGGGCCATTTCTGTAATATTCTCACTTCGGACGTTTCGGTTATACATCCTCTCATTGCTGCACTTCAAATTGATCATGGATCACAAATATTTGTCGTGCGCATTCAAGAAGAATGATGTGGACAGAATGCTCGCCCGTTGGTTCATTTTCTTGACCGTGTATGAGTTTGAAATTGTGTACCGTCCAGTACCAATCCGCTGATATCCTGTTTTCTAGTTAGCCGACCAGAATGTGGATCGTTCGCTACGCGATTTTAATATTACGAAATAAAACAACGAATGAATGTGAATATATGATTATGTGGTTAGGAGGGGAGCGTGCGTGGTTCTGTGGGGTGTTGGGAATCCATAACTGTTTGTGCTCCATATCCTGGCGTAATCAAACGGATATGCAGATAGGGATCAGCGGATACTACTTGTATCTCTTCTCTGATCTAGTGTCACAGCTGGAAGTGGTCTGACACACGTTTATTAAGTGTATGACGATCACCCTGTCTCTAAATTGTTGGGGTTAACCAGTTGAGGTAATGTCGTGGTCTGAGTTTCCTCTCGCCTGTTTGTGGGGTCTCTTTCGATTCCCCTGGAGCAAGTTTGGTTGATTCCTGATTTCTAATTAATTTCTACATCTTTACTAAAAATGTTTTTCCTCGTGGAGCACCGGTATGTATACTTGAATCTGATTAATTCCAGTCGGGATCAAATTGTATACATGTGTGGGTAAAACATACATTGCACTGAGATCTAATTAAATCCAAACGAGATGAAATGTATAGACGTTTTCGTAGAAACTCACAGAAATTTATCTATAAGATGATACAGTATGATCTATGAAATTTTACAGGTTTATACAGTACTGTGTATCATTCGTTATGTGAATGATTTATCGTCACCTATCAGATGCTTCAGTGCACTGTAACATTACTGTATATGTAGGTGTGATTTTCGACCTAATTCTTATACGCCGGAACCCCCTGTTATGTTTCGTCCTTCTTCTCTCATTTAGTATACCATTGACTGTTCTGATGTCGCTTAACATCTTCTTTCCGCTCCGTCGCTATTCGTGTGCGTTTTCTCCCTCTCCATCATCCCAGGTTTCCTGTTGTCGCACTCCTGATAGTGTTCGCCTTCCTTACTTTCGTCATCCTTCTCCTCCTTCGTCGCACTCCTTCCGTGTGTGTTTTCATTCCTCTTTCGTCATCCTTCTACTCCGTCCGTCTCACTCTTACTCTCTCTCGCTTCTCCCATCGCTTCCTCCCTATCTATGGTCACACAAACTGCTCGGATTAAATCGATTCGACGTGTCTAATCAACACCTGTCTCGAGAAACTAGAGGCTCGGATTGGACGGAAGACTGTAGTGACGGAGATCTGATTTGCGTATTCATAGAGAATGGAGTAGAGCACGTAGGTGAAGACATGGAAGATCATCTGGCATCAATTGAAATATTCCTGACTGGATCAACCATATCTCATCTGGAGCGGAAAGAATGTCTTAGAGTTCGGCGTGCATCTAATAACTCGTGCTGTTGTAGGAGCAGCTGTTCTGAACGTCTCCAGGGGTCCATTGTTGGTGGTGGCCAGACATAATCGTGAAAATATTCTTCGCTTCTTTCAGGAAAACTTGGGCCATTGGTGTCGAACCAACTTTGGCTCGAGTTACATTTACGTGTCGCCTAACAGGTGTATTCCGCCAGATGATCAAATTAACACAATACGGTGTCAATTATCATACAATGTCAACTGATAAGGAGCACATGCCCTTACGAGACAATATGGGTGGGTAACTATAATGAGTATGAATGCTGAAAAAGACTTCACACCTGTATCATAATAATAATTAGAACATAGACAACGCTTGAAGCAAATGCTATCAGCAGAATTTATCTCTACAATTATGAATGAAATGGCAGTATAAATACCAGGTCCGTAATGAGTAGAACAATAAATAAAGGAAGCTACAGATTAATAAAACAGAACACAACCATAGTTATCGACTTTAAACATTGCCAAATCGATGCCAAAAGGAAGAATCAGACAACGACGTCAACCGCCATCACAGTGGTGAAAACGACGTGTGTAACAACCCTCAGTAACTTCAACGATCTTCACGATTACCGAGCAGCCCCACTGCGAATCCAGAGTTGGTGTCGGCTACTATAAAATAGCACCACGGCTTTAATATCTCCGTAAACTTACCAGCTCAGGTAGGAGAGGAGAGAAGGTCTAAACAAGTGCAAAGCACTTCTCTAAAACTGAGAAGTTTATTTACTAACCCCTTAATAACCAAACTAATAATAGTAACCATACAGGTAGAACAACCCACCAGGTGACACGTGGAGTCTGCTGGAAGGCAACTGGAAAGGAAAATACGACCAAGTAATAAGCACGACCGGGGCGAATAAACAGTTATAACTCTTGGCCTTTAGTCGACAGAAATAAAACCTCCCTGGAATCGTGAAACAAAAAATATCTGGCAAGAGTTTGTCTAATTCCCAGATGACCCTATCCCACCTCAACCAGATGCAACGGAAACTGAAATTATTAAATACATGGTAGAAGTGGAGCTTTACACTATACAGATGCTTGATGCATATGAACAAACATCTTTTGAAGGAAAAGAGGTTGGTTAGACTTTAGAACCGCCTTCAGACCAGATTCAATTAGAATATGGTCACAAAAAATGATGCTGGTCTGGGTAGACTTTCTACTTAGTAGAAGCGTTCACGTTGACAGAACCAATAAATAATGCGATAAATCCCTAATATCATTAGAAAGAGAAGAGCATGTTGATGTAAAATTACTATCCACCAGAATCGAATCTCGATGCCAATACAATAAAGAGAACGCTTGGAATACCAAATGGTATATCAACAGCAAAAATAGGAGCATGAAAAACTAGATGAATTGCATGAAAGTATAAAACAACAACCCGCCACTGACCAATTAAAAGATGATGATGAATGGAAAATTGAAGATGGATGTGTATCTAATGTACTCAATAATAAGTAATTTAACAGAAGTCAAATTAATCATGACAATTGTAAGGCTGATAAAGATGGATACGTGGATGAAACGAAGAACAAGACGCTAAATGTAGGAGTTGATAATACAGCTTGTACCAGCAGAATATCGTATGGCTATCCAGGTAGTAAGACATGTATACAGATTTTTGGATATGGCGAAACATACAATAACAATTACTCATCTGTGAAAGTAAAATAAGTAGACCACCGGATGAAATCGTTTACATGGCATTAGATGATGATGCGAATATTATAACATCAATTCCAATGGTTATGTCCGATAAATCGTCATCAACTGAATTTAACAGTAATGGAAATAAAATTTATAATAGGATGATGAAGATCTTCTCATGTGCAATGTTCAATGAGGTTATAGAGGTCAAAGCAATAATTGTAAAAAAACCCATAATATAATAAAATTAATTGATAATATAATGATAGATGAAGTAAGTGTTGATATTGACGTTAATATTTGAACCGTCGACTTGGCCTTGTGTAACCAATTACATTGGTTGAATCAACGTCTGGGTAGGCGAGCCAATCAAATCCCGACACGTATCAGGACGAAAAAGGAGATGCCGGTTCTAACACCAATCGGGACTCGAACCCGCGACCAACAAGTTGTTACACTATGACACGAACCAGTAGGTCACGATACAGAACGGTGGCAATGCAGGAGTTTTTGTTAGTTTTATCTAGCACAGGTTAGGGCCTTACAGTGCTTTACTGTCATGGCTATCATGTAACCGTCGGCTGCTCAGTATTAAACTATTGGTCGGGCAGCTTGATCAAGAGAAGACTGAGAAATCTAGTATAATTCAATAAAGTAAATCTTTACCAAAATTCAACTGTTGATGAAAGAAGATGGATAGGAAAAGCTGAGTTGAAAGAAATTAATTGTGACAGCGTAGAAAGTGCGAAATACATTGAAACTGCCTATAAATCAAGAAGGAAACCACCCGATCCTGTCGTAATCCAATGTGCAACAATCACTCCCATTTACAACACCGAACCTCTATTCAAGATTGATAGGGAAGAAAAGCTAAAAGAAGGCGTTGTATCGAGATTTTTAAATGATACATCAACACCGCCACATACAATGGAATTAGTAAGAGGCATACTAGTACATTCAAGTACATTAAAATCACCTTTGCCAGGCCATAACTATAACACAACTTGTGTTCAGTCCTTGAAGGACTGGACTTATCTCTGATAGAGATACCACTGTATATGAATTTGAAGAATATGAGATTAAGATTGATGCTTACGGTTTCAATAAAGATGAATTGCCTTATGACATTTATATTGATAAATTTGAATGTGATGGAGATAAATTTGATAAAGGTGATGAATTGGAAAATTGGGATAGTGAGTTGGTTGATGATGAGCTTGTGAATGATGAACCCAATATTGATGATTTTAATATTGTTAACGATGAAAAGATTGATGACTTGGATGATGATGAAGCAGAATTTGAAAAATACAGAAGATAAAGTGCAAGATAAAAAAGTTGAAGAACGAATTGGATGATACAGATGTGAGAATGTGTACCATAATCAATAAACACCGGATTGATGACGATGATTTGGACATGGACGAGGAAATTCAAAAACGTGATGAAGGATATGAAATTGACGTAAATTAAATTAATAGTTGCGAAATAAATCGCTGTGAAATTGATGATGAGATTGATGCTTATGACTTTGATAATGGCAATGTACAATTAGAACGAAATCCTAAAGTATCTGTAACCATTTTTGTTGAACATGGGACTAATGGAAAGGGTCATGGTGCTACTTCATATGGTAGATTTCCCACAGTCATCTTACTAGCACTCGCCTTAAAATTATTTTGGTACTGTGATGTTCATAACAATAACATTGAGATATATGATTTATCATTTCAAAGAAATTTTGATACTAATAATGATGGATTGATAATAACGCATATAATAGATGCTTTAGATAATGAATGTGCTAGAGACGAAGAATTGGATACTCACATTAATTATAGTTCAATATTGATAGTATATTGTAATGACGAAGAAAATGCCTTAGTAGTATTAAATACTGAACAAATAATGGACGACAAAATTTAAGAAATTGATAATTGGATGGTACAGAATCGAACTCAAAACGCGGTACAAATTCCTGTGATATGCAATGTTGGTATTGATTGTTCAATGCCAACCGAAATTGAAGGTATAAATATTTTGGAAGACGCATATAAAGTAACGGAAGAGTTTGTCCGAAAGATTTGGGACCCCGGAACAATTCACAGGGCCTAATGGTGCATAAAGGCTCATATGTTGCAGTTGAAAAAGCACAAGTTGCTAGTCAGACGAACAAGTTGCATAGTAAAAAGAGAGTAGGAAAACTCAAGTTAGGTGACACGTAAACCCACAGTGGATGGATCGTCGATCCAACTTTGGCTCGAGTTACATTTTTGTGTCACCTAACAAGTGTATTCCGCCAGATGATCAAATTAACACAATACGGTGTCAATTATCATACAGTGTCAACTGATAAGGAGCACATGCCCTTACGAGACAATATGGGTGGGTAACTATAATGAGTATGAATGCTGTAAAAGACTTCACACCTGTATCATAATAATAATTAGAACATAGACAACGCTGGAAAAAAATGCTATCAGCAGAATCTATCTCTACAATTATGAATGAAATGGCAGTGTAAATACCAGGTTCGTAATGATTAGAACATTAAATGAAGGAAGCTATAGGTTAATAAAGCAGAACCCAACCGTAGTCATAGAATCTAAACATTGCCAAATCCAAGCCAGAAGAAAGTATCAGACAACGACGTCAACCGCGATCACAGTGGTGAAAACTACGTGTGTAACAACCCTCAGTAACTTCAACGATCTTCGCGATTACCGAGCAGCCCCACTGCGAATCCAGAGTTGGTGTCGGCTACTATAAAATAGCACCATGGCCTTGATATCTCCGTAAACTTACCGGCGCAGGCAGGACAGGGGAGAAGGGATAAACAAGTGCAAAGCACTTCTCTATATCTGACACCTGTATTTACTAACCCCTTAATAGCCGAACGAATAAAATTAACTATATAGGTAGAATAACCCACGGGTGACACGTGAATTCTGCTGGAAGGCAACTGGAAAGGAAATTACGGCCAAGGAATAAGCATGACCGGGCGAATCAACCATTGGGACGCGAAGACCACGAAGAAGTTTGTTCATAGTCTCTTCTGGTGGCTACTGGTCATTTCCAACGTGGCATCATTTTTGAAGCCGTGCGACGATTGCCAGAGAATGTTCCTGTAGAATTATGAATACAGCTGGTACAAGCATGGTCACTAGGGACCACACTAAATAATCCCTACTTAGTGGGTGACTACAGTGTAACATATTACACCTACAGTAAACTCAGACGCACCCATATACTGCTGATACAAAAAACATTTAGTATCTCTCAAGACACTTGGGACCAGAACCTACTCAAACCTTCCGCTATACTCTACTGTTTGGTATTCATGTTGGGGCGTTGTTCACCTTATAAGAACGACCACTCGCACCTTTCACAGCTATCACTTTTACTCTCCTCACTTTTTATCAATAATTAATAAACTCGTTTGTTTATATTGAATTCGACACGATGTTGACACCAAAGTCAAACAAGTCAACAACCCGTATTGATACAGGTCGCGCTCGTCCTACTCTCGATAACAGTATCTCTCTCTTCGTCCTCCTCTCGCTAACAGTATCTTACCCTTCGTCCTCTTCTCGCTAACAGTATCCCATCCTTCGTCCTCCTCTCCTGACAGTATCTTCTTTGTTCGTCCTTCGTCCTCCAACCCCAACACTCTGCCCGTTATCGCCTATACACGTATAATATATACTCACTAAAATATAGTACACGTTTTATCCTGAACACAACCTTAAATCGTACACCTGATACACGTTGCACATATCAACAAGGCGCGGTACTGCCACAACATGTTGGTTGCACACCGTCTAATACGTCTCAGCTTAAGATACCTGTGTAGTTTGAAGTTCCCGCTTCCAAAACACCGAACGTGGTTGCATCGACCGCTCATGAGTTTATTTGAGTTATTCTCGATTGACTTTGACGGCCCCTTCCCAGTTGCCTTGTAAAATAAGTGATACATCCTCGTATCCGTGGAGCACCTAACTGGATGGCAATTGCGGTCGCTACCATGTACGCTACATCAATCATAGTCCTAAAGTTTATGGAAGAAGAGATCATGCGTCCCTTCGGCCCTCCCGAGACAATCATCAGTGACAATGCGTCGTGCTTTACCTCCAAGGTACTGACGGACTTCATGGTGAAGAATTGCATCGGTTGGAAGACAAAACTAGCGTATGCCCCAATGTCTAATGTGCGAGTGGAAAGAATGTTTTGGACGATTAAAAAGAGCGTGGGGCAACTGATCGTTACTAATCCCTTGGAATGGTCCATGGAAACTCAGAAGGCCTTTTACGGATATCGACGCCGCCTATTGACGGGCGTTGTTTCACCATTTGAATTCATGTATGGATCTCAACTTCCCATCCTCCCATCTGATCCAGAAATTCCTCCGGGTTCCTCATCGCTGGAATACCGCAGGTTTGAGATAGTTTCCGTGATTGAAATGCCGGTGCGACGGGTGGACTTGAAGAGGACTTCGATTAACAAAACCGATCCAAAGAATTGGGAGTGATTTAAAGTTGGGGATGTGGTATTGGTGGCACGCGGGCAAGCGTTACATAAGGTATCTAAATGGCCGACTTTTAAGAATATCTACTACTTACCCTACACAGTAGTGCGGACTAATAACCTCCTTACGCACTCTTATTTATAACCGGTCAAAACTATCTAGTGGATATCCATTCCCGTCGTCGCGTGAAATACCGCGTCAGACCTCCAAACCTCTGTTAGGAGGAAGGGACTCTGTGATTCCCCCTTGCTCTTTCTCCTCTCCCTTCTCTTGTGAGGTTTTTTCTTCCTCTTATTCTTACATTCGGGCCTTTTAACCTGTTCCGCAACTGTATGCATCTCTGTTACCGCCCTCAAGTCGATACCATCACCCAGGCGAGACGGATGGTTTCTGTTGTGCACCTCATCACAACGCCCTCAACACAATCCCGGACTAAAGCACGAATCTGTTGACAGATCTTGGAGGCACCTCCATCAACGTATGCGTTGTATGGTTTGCAAAACCGAAGCTGTCTATGATGTCATCGAAATGGGACTCGTTGCGAAAGCGTAACTACAGTAGTATAGCTTTAATAACCTTGGATGGGGCTCGCAAGTTGTTCTCACATAATTCAACGCATTCGATGACATACCGATTAGAGAGCCCAATATATAAATCACTCTCTTTCTTAAAACATTTATGGAATGAACTTCGTTCAGTCTCTCCCCATCCTGGTACAGTAGGAAATGCATGCCCGTCGATGCAGCCGACATTCAGTCGATAAAAATTCCCTTGTGGCTTGGAAGATGGCGTAAAACACGGAAATCGATTGTCCGTCGGTCGCCCCTAGAAAGTGTGCCGGGGGATGGAGGTGAAAAGGCTAAGAAAAAAATCGCAGGGAGAGTTTCGGGTGTGTTTGTCGTAGCGTATATTGTCGTGATGTGTTGGGACTGTTGATAGAATGAGAGCTTGACCTAAAGGATGAGATCTTGACCTAGATTATCTTAGCCTAGAGAGCGTGTTGATGTGGTTTATGGAGTTGATTTAGTTGATTTAATCGATTGTGGTTGATGTTGTGTTTTGACGACCCCGCTGTTCATTGTTGGTATGGGATAGTGTAAAAGTGTAATATGAATTTAGTTTAATTTAATTTCTTAGTTTTTCGTCTTCTGACGACAGACGACGGTGGGATTATGATTCTCATGTTTTGATTTCACAGGTGTACACCAGTTAGTTACCAGAGGCCTACTGGTATCTTACTACTTAACTTAGGTTTCACCGTCCCCTAGCATCATACAGTTGAACTGTATGATGCTGGGGGTCGGTGGAAAGAAAAGAAAGGAGGCAGTTTTCCATTAGAGAGCCAGAGGAAAAAGTAAAAACTACTTTGTTTTGTTTTTCTTTTATTTGTTTGTTTGTTTGGGCTGCACTGAATTTTTCAACTCAAGCGTCGCGAACTGACGCCAACAAAGATCACGATTCTTTGGCATCGTGGCGCAGTGACGGCCTCTAGTGCTTCTGCGTGTCTTTTTGATGTGGATATTGTTCAGTTGAATTGAAGATGACGTGTTGTATGAGCAGGACGAGAATTAGCGACTTGGTCAGGGTATTGCCTGGATTGCTTACAGATGTTGTGTGCTTGGTGCAGATGGTGCGCTCTGATTTCTTTATGATTCCGTCTGTTATTTTTGCCGTGGTTTGTGGCCATCTTACTGCTGCGGCATTGTCTACGTGATCCAGTGTTGGGTAAAGTGTATATAGGTGGAGAAGGTCAGAGAGCATGCGACGGAGCAACAGAGTTTCTTGTAGCGCGTTTTATGATCCAAGATAATCTTCTTCGCATGTGTTGAGGGCGATTTACTTCTCTCTTTTGAAATTCCACGTGATGTATGTGCTGAATGTAGTGTGGGCAGCTCCTTTGTGACTATAGCAAAGCCCTATTTAGCATATGTGGCAATGGGTGCACTGATGTCTAAGGCGAATAAATTATTCCTTGGGAGGAGGTGCGTTTCAGGTAACGAAAGAGGTTCTTTTGCAGCTCGAAATTTTTGGCTCTAGGGTGCTCCGCGTGGGATGCGAGTCGCGATGTGGCATATGTGATGGCTAGACTGGTTCTGTAGGCTATGTATCGGAGCTCGCCTAGTATTGTGCGATACTGCTCGAGTTGGGCGGTAGATAGTGGCTCTGCGGCGGATTGTTCGAGAATTCAGGGCACTGAGGAAGTGGCGATGTACGGGGGTTGGCCTATTTCATGCCTCATGATTCAAGGAAGGACTTGATGGGGCGAGGTTGATTGATGTAGATGGAACCGTCGGGTAGTGGGAAATTGGCCAGTTCAAATAGTTGGTAGGTTTATAGAACGATTTGATATGATATTTTTTGTGAGGTGGCTGGAGAAGTCGTCGATGCGTGCCTGGATGTTTGAGACTACGATAAATTCTTCGAGGATACCGTGATGAAGGTGTAGTTGACTCCATTGTGGGGTTTGTAGAACAACCTTGGATCGTGTTGAGAGTGTTGGTAAGCAAATGTGATGAGGTGACGTGTGGCGCCTTCGAAATCGATTAACTCGGCAGCTATGTATCTGTTGTTCAGAAGGAGACGTCCGACACGGTGGGATTGTTTGAAGGTTCCGTCCAAGTGGGACTACTGGATCACGTAGACAGTGAATTATTGGTCGTGATTCTCGTACGTGAAGGCTCTTTTTATGTTTAAATGGGCAGTGTGAAGCTATTTGTTGCCTGCAAGCGCGAGTAGAAATCGTACCATTGGTTTGTCATCTGCGTACGCGTGACCTTTTACGGGTTTTAATTCAGGTGCGCACATACGGTCTCCACAGAGATTCCGTCGATCCTTGTGACCTGTGACGTTACCGCTGTCATCCCTCTTGTAACGATAGTGTATCATTAGAGGGATGCACTTGGCGTTTGATGGGATGTGTGAAGCCAGCAGAATTATGGATTCTTGTATAGTTAATCGAGCTCCTGATCGTGGGGAACCATCCAGTTGTAGGCGTCTGTGTATCGGACGGCATAGTGCGATGATGGGGGCTGGTGTGGAAAAACCGGATGAAGGTGAGGATAGGTTGTTTGTAAAACTTCACTGTCAGACGAAAGGCATGGAGTGGCATGCGTAGGGAACGTACAGGATCTGTGGGTGGGTTATCCGGGGACAATCTGAAAGTCCAATATGTTGCCGCTTCCCGGTGCGGTGATTATAATAACTTTGGTGGGGTTGGTAGCATAAAGGTAGTATTGGGCTGGGTCGGAGCGTGGAGCAAGTTTGAATTTGTGTCCGTGAAATTTAATGCTGCCGTGTTGTTAGAATATAATAATTCGGACAAGCATTTCGCGTGTTTAAATATGAGTTAGTGTGGATGATTTTGGTTGCATAGTGCGGTAGATAGTAGAATTTGAAGTTTCGTTGAAGACTGCTGGGTCTCAGTAGAATTCGAGTAAATGGGAGTATATCAGCGCTGATCACGCGGCTTTGAAGATGGTGCGGTGTATGCTTTCTTTGATACCGTTCTACTGCAGTTGGTACGGCGCGATGAGCATAACTTGAAAGACTAATCGGGTATACTCTTTGTGCATATAGTTTGAAAGGAAGTCCTGCTCGTTGTTTGTGATTAGAACGCCAGACGGTTTGTGGTATATGTGTTAAGGTGTGGTTTATATATTCCGTGATTTGAAGGGGGACGGATTATCTGAATGACACGATGGATGACATGAGGAAGCGAGAAACGGCATCGACTATTGCGAGGAGAGTGTTGAGGGGGCTGTTTTGGTACAATGGGGCCTACAGTATCTATGGAAAGGCATTCTACGTGATCCTAGCTGTATCTGTGCGTGCGATGGTGGTAGGGCTGAGACCATGGATCCGTCCTTAGAATCTGTGGTGTGACTGGCGGGTTGATTCTGGAGAGGCGATGATAGGTTGTGGTTCAATTCGTTTTTGGACACGTGTAGTTTTTAGTGACTTTGTCATATATTTTCTTTTGTGTAGGACCACATTTTTTGAGTGGCTTTTCACAATCGCCACATATATTTAGGACATTATTTCCCATGACACTGTACTATAGGCTCCCGCTCCGCTACCTTGTACAGTACGCTTACCCTGTAATTCGGCAGCAGGTGGAGCCTACTTAAGAGGTTTTTGCGTGTTCCTCTCTTCATTTCTACTAAAGACAATCAACTTCGAGTCTGAACCTATCCCCGAAACTTGAATTTCGTTGACCATAATAAAATCCGTTTCCGCTACGATAGGAACTCAATCTCACTTCCGAGAGCCTCTCAACCGCGCTTTACAAGCGCGTTTCTTTGTCCAACTCAACCTGTCGTATTCACATCCACCGCTTTACAAGCGCGCTAAGATCAATACGCACCTCATCCATCTGCAACCACCTGCTACAATACTATCTCTCCCTCCTCTTTGATTGCAAGCACCAAAACGAGCTACTCGGAAGGAAGGGTCACGAACTCCCTTTACAGATTCATTTCCTCCTCTCTGAAGTTCATTGCACTACATAGGCTTTTTATGATTGGAGGGCTAAAAGGTACCGTATGGGAATGTAATTGAGTTTTAGGTGCCGTAGATGAACTGGCACTATTATACCTCCTCCGAGATTTGGGTTGGTGGGAGGTGTCTGTAGCTTTTCCCGGGAAATCTGGTACCTTGGCGTTGGTTGGGGAGGTGAAGAAGGAATGGATAGTGGTTATGTGTCTCACAGTGTGGCCTGTGGGTCTGTAGGATATTTTATGATTCGGTTTCGGGGACATGATGTTTTTCTTTCGACTGTGAGGTGGCTGATATGTCATTACTGCTTCTTGTGCGTGGTTGGGAGTGAATATATGGATGTTTGTAGAGATTAGCCTGTTTATATTCATTTGTTGGATTACAATGAATAGTTAAAGCTTCTCTGTGGTTCGGAAGGAAAATAACTCCTTCTGTAGTATATTTATCGGTGATCTTTGGGTTTCCTTCATGATTAGATTTCCGAAAGGGCTGGCCTATCTTTCGGATATTGGAAAAATAGTTGAGATGGCAGTTTCAGCTGACTTGTGGAGTATATTTAGGGGCAGTAGAGGAGATCATGGCTTTTACACAGAAGAGGAATTGTGTTTATCAAGTTCATATAACCGCGGGATCCATGTGTATATAGAGATGTTGATGACCTGAATGGATCTGTCATCTATGATGTGGGCTTTTGTCGCGTAAAAATCACTCGTCTTTACCTTTTCACAATGTCCCGGATGAAAACGATATTTCGAGCGATTGTGGGAGTGGTTACAGCGGGTATGGTAAGAGAGGTTGGCCGGTGGGTTGGTGAAAAAATGGTTGGAATGCCTTCACATATGTGGAGGATGTTGGTACAGGCAGTGTTACTGGAGTTGAGAGTGGATTGGGGATTTGTTAGTTCGCATATCTGTGAAGTGGATATTTTAGGTGTTGAAATGACATGAAAAATCTCCCACGAACTTACTGTCTTGTGCGTATCATTTTGTACGTTATCTGGCTTTGAAGGGGAGCTTACTGGTGGTTCGTCGTGATACATCGTGTTTTCCACGTTGGGCTGCGAGTGTTTGGTTGGTCAGAGAACTGCCTGCGTTTATGTGTCGTTTTTGTGGTCTTTTCTACGCTTATGGTATAGTTTCTGGTAGTTGTTTGATGGGAGCATCTATATTCACATTATTGAGGAATGTAGGTAGGTAGATAAGGATGGGGTGAAGATAATTATATCGTGTTTGGACTTTCTGTCAAGGTTGTTAGGGTCTTGGCAGTTTCAATCGTTGTGGGTGGGTGCTCGGCAGAGGGATGTGTGGAACTTGCACATGAAGAATCGCGGCTGTGGGCGGATGGGTGTGGATTGATGGGTGGATGATTTGGTAGGGGGTGTGGCTAGTGTGAGTCACGAGATTGTATTGATTGAGGCTGAGGATGTCGTGGGGGATGAACTCTATGAAGTTGTCGACGGAGGTGTGGGTGCTGCATATCCAAAATAATTGGCCAGGTCGATGGTGAAAGTGCCATCGGTTATGGAGTGGTAACTTATGTGGCGTATGGTTGGTGTACACGTGGGGCAGTGACACGTCAGGTGTCGTTACAGTAATGCAACGACGACTGGAGCTTACATTTTGAAAGAACGTGATTGGTCACATTGTTACTTAATCCTTCAAGCAAGAACGGAACTTGTAATCGAGCCATGCTGTCCCGCAGTATGTTGACGAGAGCAATAAGGATAAAAAGTTGTACTACCGTGTCCAATTTTGGATGCCATCATGACAAAAATACAACTTCCAGCTGTTCCCAGTCGAGAGGTGTCCACATCAAAGCATACAACATTTTTGTAAGCAAGCTTTTTCCCATTCCGGGGTCCGGTCTTCATTTGTTTACATATGGTCCAAACTTTGAATTTCTTAGACGCCCACCCGTCTATATTGATATCACGTTTTCACGTACAAACGCCCTAACGGGCCTTTCCTACCAAAAGTAAATAAATAATGGGTACCCATAAATAATAATATTTTGCACAAACGCCCGACTAAATATTATTTAGTTGGGCGTGTACAAAAAGTGACCCTTCAATGCAATTGCGCTGTTGATCTTTTTATTGTGAGTACCCGATAGGAATCTATGACGTGAAACTGGATTACTTGAGTAATGACAACCGAAATGTCACATTGTGACGTTTTGGTTTGTCGATATTATTGCCCTCTTGATTTGTCGGGGAAGAAGACCGCTGTACTGAGATTCCAGAGGCATTCATCATGACTTGGGGTCCGTCTAATTGAGAAGATTACAACCTGTTGGTAGTTTGGTTATGATCCTTTCTCGGAACATGTCGCTTTTTGACATGAAGGCATGAAGACATGAAGGAATGTTCTTGGGTCCGTCAACAAATATATGATATAATCGTGGATCATAATTATGATTTTAGAGCTACCTCTCCCTAAAATAAAATGGAATTGTTGTCGTTGCTAAAATAATGACTTGCTCTTTGCTGATGGTGTATGTATGCAGTTGTGAACTGGAAAGAGTTATAGAAGACAGTAGGGTACAGTAATACAGATGAGATCAGTGGTGTTATCCATTCAGTCGTTGTCCAATAACATTAGAGGTCGTGAATAAAAAGTCATTTTAATTACTGATAAGATAAGGTTGGCGGGCCAATGCATGGCGTATTCCCACATCTTACACAGCTGTAAGCGATGGTTCTAAAAATTTTAAATAAAATTTAAATTTATCCATTTAATGGGGTCAGAATGGGTCCCCACATTCGGGGCCACATTCGGGACCCATTTGGTTTATTTCCGTGACTCAACCAAAAATGTCAATCAAACCTCGCCTCTCACATCTTCTCTCCCTATTTCAGTATCGCTAATCTTCTTCACAGGTCCCCTAGTCGAGTCGGTGCTTTGCACCAAAGCGAACAGCAACGCGTCTTAGAAGAAGATCATTTCCGCCTTCTCATTTCTTTCCTCTAAACATCAACATCGCCCCCATCACCCGAGTCGCCCGTTCATCAAAACTCTGTCGTTCTCATATTTTGTACAGTGAATGGATCGCTTTCTCATGTGCTTTTCCCCATCTTTTCTCATAACTATTTGCGACACCGCAACCTCTGTTTCTTTCCATCCTCTGACGTGAGTTGTCTCTTCTTCACTGGCTTTCTCCCTCCGCTGCCTTACGCTTCGCAGCCTTCCGCTTCGCCGCCTCGCCTACCAACGACGTCAACTTTTTTCCAACCAACCAACACTTCTACACTGCCACCGCATCACAACTAAAGTCCAACCTTATGACCTTTTCCTTTCCCCTTGATAACAGCCGTTTAATAGTGGGTCATGTCAAAAATCTATTTGGACATTAAAGTCGGTTGGGTATCCGCTTTTTTCTTTATAATCTTCGACCTCCTTCTTTTGACCATTATCGACATTGTAATAAGTCGAGCCGTGTGCGCATTCTACTATCTAAGAATCAATGCTGGTCAACCTTTAAGTATCAACAGTGCAGACGTTCCTGGTCTTACAACGTTCTTAGTCGGTCGTTTTATATCTTTACCAAATATCTCAGCCATACTGGTAAAGTTAGCTTTTCTAGTGTGTATTGTTATTATCGAACGTGGAATCGATTCTGAATTAATTCCTAAAAAAACCCAAGTCTCTCGAAAAGGGACTTTTACATTTAATGCATCCGATTCCATTTGGCAAGTTGGAGATCACCGAGCTGTTTCACGTCGATGGGAGCGCAGCAGACTGTGCCGTCAAAGAAATGGGAGTATTGTCACGGTTTATCAGATTGCATTCAATTTTGAGAAAAATTTAACTATCGAAAATGAAGTTGTCAACAACAATTCTGATATCGTGTATGAGGTGAATGATTCTAGCATAGTGTGTCTTTCTCCTGAATTTGTCGTTAAAGAAAATGTGAGACCGCTCATCCGCATCATCGGCTGTTCTCAGTACAAGCCAACAGCTTGTACGGACGAGACTACGATTGAACGTAATGGTAGCTTGATTAGATCTGACAAAGAGACGGCTAAGGTGGAAGCTGGCACTGGCTTTATTACAATGTCTGTCGTCACTTTCAAAAGTAGTGAGGATTTGCAACCTATATTTCCTGAAATTTACAGTGACCGTGAAAATTATTCGAACCCTGAATTCACATGTGCATCTACTAAAATTGGGAGGAGTATGAAACAGTCAAAATTATTTACAGTATGTCTACTCGTTGTGAACTATCGCAATAACACTTTAATTGAACGATGGTTATATGACTACGAATTGAACCGAGCAACAAGGCAATTTCCAGGGCCTGTTTTTGAGGGAATTGTTGACTTTGGATTGTTTCAGCGATATAATAACCTGAAGAATACGATCATTGGTCTGAGCTGGGAAACGTTTGGTGCAGTTCTTGTTGCTGATGCCCTGATATATGAACCGGTGGAACGGGTGAAATGGAACGTGGTAACATACAAGGAGAAACTGGTGACGACTGTTCCGACATATGCGGTGATACTGGGGTTTTCTTTATTGGGATTTGCAGTAATACTAAGGATTATTGTCGCGTTCACAATCGGACGAGATGAACGACCGCAACTGAATAACCTTGACGGTCTGTCGTCCATCGCTAGAGAAGAACAGGAACCGTCCGGGAGAAGCCTGGTAGCTGGTCGTGGTATCATGGTCGGATTGTCACACCGGGATTCTAGGAAGGTGTTACATTTTGGACCGTTGCACTTGAAGGAAGAAAGTGCGAAACGATCGGGCAGTGAAGAAGTTGAATAAGTGTTGTTCATTGTTGCTGTATGCAATCCGATTTGACAAATACACAACCGCCCCCTTTTTAACATGAGACAAGTTTTAAATCTCATTGAATTTCTTATTTATTTATTTCACTTTTTCACTTTTCTCACTTTCTCAAATTTCTCAATTAAATATTTTTATTTCCCCTTTTCATTTTTCATCGTCATCATTTTTCCAAATTTACATAATTCATTAGTTTGATTATACCCTTTATGTTATATATTTTGCCCTGTACGTGAAAATCTATTTTAACAGAGATATTCCGTCCCCGGAAAGGCGTCGAAAGTACGTGCATGCACGAATCGTGACGAATAGTATTGCTTTCGTTGATGTGGATTGACGATGCAAGAATGCTTTGTCATTCCTTTTTTTGTTTTTATGGGTTTGTTGCACATCGAACCGGGTTTGCGCGAGTAAAATACCCATCATCCAACCTACTTGGCGTGCGTTTCTTTCAATGCATTCATTCATGGGAGCGAGCGACGGAAGTACGCCAAGACCAGCTCCGATCTGATCGATGATTTGATTTATAACTGACATTTGAAACAGTTTTAATGAGGAGAACGCGCACATTGGACACCATCAAGCCAGTATAAGCTTGTATTGTTTGAGAGACGAGATGTTAGGCGGTTTTGTTTGAATGACCCGTTACACCTTGGCTGTTTGTAAGTTAAGGGAACAGGGGGAGCTCTTTCTTCATTCCCTCCATAAACTGTCAATAGGGGGCGATTATCAGTTATAACAATGTAGTACAGCTGTAAAATTAAAAGGTTGCAACATTTAAAAAATTTAATGGCATTTAAAATGTCATTAAATGTTACAACTGTACTGTAAACAGAATCGGAAAACATTACAGTATTCCTCATAATTCTTATAGAAATAATATTTCTAATATTATTAGTAAGGCCCAAGGAAAAATGTAGAAACCTGACCTTTCATAACCGATATATTATGAGTTAACATATGAAATGATCATAAACATAAATGAACAAATTACATACAGTACAAATATATAATTTTATTATTAAAATTATATAATCTTAACGGAATTTGTAAACGTGTACATATTGTTAGTAGCGTTGCCAATTGTGATTTTTTCAAATGGAGACTAAAACTAAGGTGATCAATAACAAAAACAGTTTCTTCGCAAACTTGACAGTGATGGGGCCATTTGCATTAGGTACGACAACGTAAGTAGTACAGCGATGCCGTGAATTATGATTGGCTGGAAGGCGGTTGTATCTGATTATAAAAATTAAAAATACTGTTGTTCAATTTGAAAAAATTAGTAACATTTTTGTTGCTGATTGATAAGCTGCATGAAAATAATGCCAGCGTTGGGGAAGTTGGTGGAGTTGGCGGTCTACGCGGGAGCGGTGGTGTTCGAAACACAGAAATGAGCAGTGACATAACCTTGATAAGTGATGAAGAATTCTGTAAGTCAGTTCTCAAAGAGCGTTCACGACCGACCATTTAAGTTCACATACATCGGAATACTCTATAGAAAAGACATAAATTGATTTGGAACATCACGTTACACCGTTCTACAGTTTTTTCATAGATTTAGATTCATTATGTCTAATATCATGGCATGTACCCCTACTACGCAATCCCAGGAGGCATCAATGGCCTGGTCATCTCAGAGGGATGAGACGCGACAGCCTGAAGAGTTTCAAGCGTTGGAATTCCCGAGTTGTAAAGAAGGTATTTTTAATACCTCTTTACCAGTATCTTATTGGATGATGAACTGTTTAGGACACGTGCAAAGGACAATGCTGTAAAACCCCTGAGCCCGTGGAAGGCTGACATAGAAGGGTTCATATCGCGGATTGTGTCACTGATGACCTGTTTAGGGTAACATTGGACATACGGTTTAGAAGAAGAGTATAAGGTATTATTGATAACACGAAAATATTGGTAAGTAGACTAATGGAGGGAAGAGGGGAGCTAGAAAATAATTCTGCTGTTGTTACTGCGGACAAAGGTTATGGAAAAGAGGAAATCGTAAACATGCTGAGAGAATGTGGGATGACATCACTTGTATGAATGCCTTAAAATTTAATTAGGGGTAAATTCAGCATTAGTGGGTGAATTGACAGGGAAAATCACAAATCGGGTGGCGAAGCATACTAAATGTAACAATACCGGTGGGGAATTTTGAGCAAGGTTCGCTAGGAGTGGGCGAAAAGAAGAAAAATGCGAAAGGTAGTGAGAGAACAAAGACGGAAGGACAATTCAGTGAGAGAAGAAAAGGAAATATGGGCGATTTATGAAAAAGTCACATATCAGGCAGTGAAATGATGCACAAATCACGCAGTGAAAGGAGGAATAAAATCATTATGAAAAGTCACAAATTAGGCAGTGAAAATCATTTAGTGGACGAATCAGTTACATTTCTCTTCCTCTTCTCCTCTTCGTCCTTTTGGGTATTTTAGTTATCATAAACCTGAACAAGTTCACGGTTCTTAGCTGTGTGTGTGTCCAAACCACACAATGAACACAAGTACTTACGTTTTTTGCAGGCGCATGAGAACCCCTTTCTCGTACCATCTTCTCAATCTTTTCGAAGCAATTTTTGGGGGACTTCCTCTTGGAGGCTGAATAGCAACTGGTACTTTGATGTTCCGCTTCTCTTTTACCAATTTTTCCACTTCAGCACAGAATCAATATCACTTTGAGCAGGAATAGGAAAATAGGCGTTCTCGTACAATGTGATATATGATGAAGTCAAATGAGGTGGATGAATAAATTGAAGCAAATTGATTGAAACATGTTTCTCGCATATGACAGCTACACCGTTCCAGCATGGGAATCCGTCTCCCTTTTTTGAATATATGCAACAAGAAGGCGGCGTTTGAGGGGCATCACTAAACACCACTTTCCGAGTGAGAGAAACATCTGTTCTGCTCCGTACTTTAGCCCCCATCAAGTCTGTATTCGGTATATAAATACCATAATCTTGATACACTCGTGACTTCAGTATTAAATCAGCAAGATGAGTTTTAATATGAGGTGGAACGGGATTAGTACAACTTAAAGGATCATCCTTTCGTTCAAGAAATCTTCTACGTTGTAAATCAATGACCGAGGATATCATTTTATGCTCTAATGTTCGTATGTTATTACGAACTGACGATGACATTTGAATTTATGCTCCTTGACTGGTCGTTATAAGGTGTTGCAGTCGTGAGTACGAAACATAAAGGTCTTCATTTTTAAATTTAGATAAGTATGTAGCTTGCTTTGGACCAAATTTTTCGTTAAGAGAATCCACGATGAATCTAGTAGGATCAAGAGCAGCTCGTTCATAGAGGTTTAAGCCATTAATATTTTCTCCCCCAATCGCCGAACTCATGCTTTTTTTATCATGAAGATTGTCGAGGAACATGTGACTCTTTTTCATAATCGATTTGTAAGAAGTGTCAATGCTTTTCTCTTGATCC
>JAULBU010009157.1:0-25179 GCA_032358235.1 Odonthalia washingtoniensis
GCCCTGTAACACTGTGTCAGGTACAAATAAATGTAGGAGTAATTGACAATCGTCCTGCAGTAAGTGGTTGAAAAAAATGCAGAAACGGTATGAAAATTGTCTGGCGGTACTGATTCCACAGAACCCAAAACTGAAACTCTCTTTGTGTATGGAGCTAATGATCATTGGACTTGGTCTCGATCAGACATCTCTCCCGGATGATGCTACCCATGAAGCCAAAATGTAAACCAATACTTCGAAGATAAAGTAATGTAGAGACATTTATGTACCGTATGTAGATGAACGGGAATTGGAAAGGTATAAAATACTCTTTTTCGTAGAATTAGACAAATTTCTGGTAGACGATACTGGCACCAAGAAAGAGAGACGGCAGTATAGGAATGTTCTGATTAAATCAATTTTATTTTAGGAACTATAGTACGTAAAATAAGATCGATTGAAAAGGATTTATTTGACTTCTGAGAAGTGTGTTTTTAGACGCACTTGTCAGAAGTCTGATAAATCCTTTTTACATGGAAGGAACAATTGATATCTACTACATATCACATATCTACAGTGAACAAAGTAGATAGAACTATTGTGTATTATAAATGTTTTTGGGTTAACTCTTGTTGAATAACTGTGTCTTTTGTACATGGCATCTGTAGTAGGAACGTAAAAAGATTTCCATGGCCATATGAATCGATGTTCAGATTATCTACAAAAGGAATTAAAAATGATTAAAGATAGCAAAAAGCTCTTTTATGATGTGGTTAGGCTATGGTTGTAACAGTTGTTCTGTGTCAATAAATCGCAACCACAGAAGTAGTACATGATGTCGTAAACTAGTCAATGGTATAGTACAAACAGAAATTTTTATACCGTGTTTTTAAAGTCAAATGAAATCTCCTGTGGTTTCAAAATTGTCTTCTTTCTTCAATTGGTTCAGTGTACATAATATAAGAACTAATTACACAACTGACAGCACATACTCCGAACAACCGATGTAAATTTGTCCGGAAGTCAAGTAATATCATAATTAGATGCATCAATTTCACCATTATCAGGTTTAGATGGCCTTGTGTGAAAGCAAAATTGTTTCTTTGTAAGTAATGTCAGTAATGCGTAATTGAATGCTTCACTGAAGGATATACATATCAAATAGTGTAACATCACTTTTAAATGCTATCTTGAGCTTGGTCAATTGATTTTCAGTCAACAACCTCAATTTGAAACATGTTCAAAACTAGTTTTGATAAATTCGTTTATAAAAGCGATATAAAATATAACTCCTTTTAATATTTCGTTTTCATCCCAAACAAAATATCATCACAAACATTGAACTATGTCAAAAATTTTCAAAACAGTATCAACAATATGATCAACGTCATATTACTTTTGCGAGCGTGCTTAATGCATGCAGCAACCATAGACCCAACCACCTTGTCTGTCAATGTAGAATCAATTGGTCCAACGATCTAGCCTGTCGTTTAAATGGTCGAAATTCTCAGCGCTGCACCTCAAATTCCAGAATACTACACAATGGAGCTAGGGGTTTCTGGATTGATCTTGCAGTAATCAACTACGGTCCAACCAACATGGTCTCAAAAACGGTGTCATTATCGCCATTATTTTCAACGGCAACAAGAATACAGCATCTGTTAGTTCAATGGTACCATGATCCTCTTCACCGTCTACGTAAAAACATCCGACACCATTATCAACAGTTGTTCACACCACGACGGGTACAGCAACTGCCATTAAATCTACAAAACCACCACTTTTACTATCAACAGAAATTCCAACGCCTCCATCACCCAGTGTCACTACAATGACCACTGCATCCACGTCCACGTCCACATCCACATCCACGTCTACATCCACGTCCACTCCGCATCCGCATCCGCATACTCCATCCGCATGCAAAACATGTTCACCCAAACCATTTCATTTCATGACGTCATCAATTTCAGACACATAATCTTCCTCCATCGTTGCAACCACTGAAATCACAACATCACCATTTGCCACACTTTCAACTACACCGTCTCGATTAGCCGTCTCTCCTCTACCGTCATATGGATGTAAATGGAGAGCTGATCATAATGATATTAATAATTTCCACGGATGTTGTTATTGTTAAATCGATATCTTATGGGTTCGCTGTTCAAAGAGGGTTAAATGGTTCAAAGATTACTATACCCACAACTTTTGGGTATATTCATCCATTAACCATTACCTTGAAGGTTGATCCAAGATCTATTGGCATTACTTTATTTACAGTTCGGTTCACAGTCTGTGTAAACTATTTAATTACGGGTAATACCAGGTCGAACCATGGCACTGAATGGAATCATGTGTGGATACGATTCGGATCTGAGTTCTTTTTAGTTGATTCCAACATCGGCCCCGTTCTTCGCCCATCCATTAATCACAGATTTATCAAGGTCTATCAGAACAATAACAGGGTATTGTAGACCGTCATGTCCGTTAACTTGGACCCAAAGTATATCATTTCGGAATATGTAAGAAGCGGGGACGTTAGAAAGCTATGTATGTCTGGTCTCAGTAGTCGCTTCGCTGTTTTCGATGTAATGATGGTGAGATGTGATGGTTCTTCATGTCTCCGGGGTTCAAAGACTATGAAATATGCGACGAAATAGTCGGTTCTCAAAAATGCATGTAAAGTAATGCATCGGGTTGAAGGGGAGTCAAAGAATGAAGAAATATTTATTTAAAACAAAGTAAAAGTAAATAACCATCATTAAGTCGTTGGTGTGTTGTTGTTTACCTCATCTTCATGGTATTGCAGATGTAGATCCAATGAATTATTACCATGTTTTGAGACGGCGCATTGATAAATTTGTGGTATGTGCGCATGTTACTACGGCGGATGTGCGATAAAGAGCACGAAAAGGAAGGAAGAAAACGACTGGACTGACCATGCTTAGGAATTCGTTTCTTTCCCGAGTAGGACGGACAAAAACATCATACCGTATACTCTATTGAAAATTCAATATCGCTCCAACACGGATTAGAAGCATCCAATCTCAGTGCATGTGGTATTAGTAAATCGCATAAAACATGTCATATAATTCCATTCCCAGGATGCAATGTTTATTATGGTTCATAACATTCTACTATATTAGAATTTCGCACCCTACATAATTTCATGATCCTTCGGACGAGACGTATCAAGCTTCGCCTCAAGTATTTGCACCTCATAATTTTCTCATCTGAACATCTTCCATCTCGGAGAACCAGTAGAAGTATGGTCCGTAGATTACTGAGTATGGACGATCAAAGAATTCACAAATCCCTATCTCTCCATTCTTACAACGCCATAATCCACTATTCCCTTCCCATTTTCAGCTCATACCAACCTTCGGCTGTGGTGTGTCTCCAAACTCTTCTAGAATCTCGCTTTCGTCCTCTTCTCTACATGGACTACCGCTTCTGTCACTTCCAATACTACTGCTGCAGCTGTCATCTTCTTCCTTTCTTTTAATTGTAGTGCATAAAGTTTGCAATGCATTTATAGCATAATTTGTCGCCCATGTACAATTTAATACTTCTATGACTTCGTCCAAATCACAACTATCAGAATCTTCAGAATCGTAACGTAGTGCTTTCGAAATAGGGCCACGGGAATTTTCACGTCAGGCCTCCTTTGTCTCCTTTTCAAGGTTGTCACAATGTATTCTACCTACATGTACCTTTCAGGCTGCTGCTTTATCTTCACCTTCTTCACAGATCGTCGCTTGTCACCCACATTCCTGTCCAACTCCTCATGTCTTTCATCACCACCAGAATTCTTGCGCATTCCACTTCTTTATTTCTTTTCACTCTTCTTCTCCATAATAACACTTTTGCTATTGGAACCTTCTTCCTCGGATCTTTTTTTTCTTGTGTTTTTGTAGAAAAGTTTCTTAGCCCGTTCCGTACTGGTCACTTGATCCCGATTTTACAAATCTGTACCCCCTTAAATCTGTCAGTCTTCACTGACATCTGAGCGTGTTAATCCTCTCGTTCCTTCTTCTGTCGCAATGGCAGGGTTCTTTATCCTACTGTCCGAAAAATTCAGTACAGTTAGGTTTTTATCAATACCGAAATAGTTTATTTTCGCAATATCATTTCACTGTACATACTACAGTCATTGTGAGAAGGTCCCAAAAAATGCATGGTGCGTACGACACAATATAGGGATTCAGGTTGGGAAAATAGTGTAATTAGTTCTGCAAATAGTTTCGTAGTACACTGTAGGCATTTGAAGGAAATATAACACCTGTATTTCTCATTACTTCATTCCATTTGCGTTTTTAAGTTTTTACAATGAGTTACACAACAATGTCGAGTAAATCTAAATGTTCTACTTTGACACTTAATTCACTTTTTAGTAGCGATTTTTTTCAATTCGACAACTTGAAAAATCAACATGGAATGTAGTATACAAAAGGACCCTTTTAGGCATAACTATGCCCGTAGAATGAATGTATGGAAATCATCAGTATTACACTGCGAACAAGGCGAGTTGTGGGACATATGGAGGGTAAAACGCGGGAGTTGGTATTTTCTTTGTCAAAATATGTCAACAAACGCAAGATGTTTCAAAAATCCATAATTCGTACAAGACTCATTCCTCTATCAGACTTTACATTCAACTTTATTTTTTTAACGACGAGGAGTGTCTACATGAATTCAGATTCTTAAAAAGATTTAGTTAAGGTTATGCCTATTTTGGATGGCATGGAACAAAGACACGGACTACACGTAACCAGTATTATATTAGTCCCATAGTTTGTCAATGTTTAATTTTAAGAAGATTGTATTCTCCATGTAGATGGTATGACTTAGAAATTCTACTTGGAAAATATAAATTACAGTTATCGGAATGTTCTTGGGAATCACTTGAAATGTCCATTTCAGATAATGACCATCTTGTTAACGAGATTAAAATAAAACATACATCGAGGATAAATCTGAAAACTTTAGTAAAACAGTTTATGACAAATATGGTGCGTTATATAATTGTATTGGTTTCCTTGATTGGAATATTATAGGTATTTATAGACCAGGTATTTCAATGGAACAGTGTGTTGCTTACAATGGACATAAACGGAAACACCCACTGAAATTATGCTATAACATCACCCGATAGCATGTGTCTACATTGATATGAACCCATAGAAGGGCGAACATATGATTAGGACTACGTATATTATGAGTGATTGAGATCGCCAATTAGGCTAAATTCTCGTATTCAATGATAAACACCATTATATTGACGATGATAGAAAATAAAATCGCCGCCAATATTTAGTAGTACCATTACAATGTACAGCATTAAATTCTTTACACCTTTCTTTCAATATGGCGAGGACATGAGTAATGCACGTGCTATTCTCAAGAATTATATTAAAAAGTTAAATTGTAATGGACAACTCTGTATTTCAAACGGAAGTTGCGAATCAAATAATAGTCAGTTTGCATCTTATATACGGTTTCAATGATACTTACAAATTTTCGAAACTCCTTCTACCCCAATACAATATCACTGTACTTTTATTTTCCGCCACCAACAATAGAAGAGTATTTAAATAACAAAAATGTGTACTAAAGTTTTAAAATATCGCCAAAATGTTTAAAAATCTACTTATTTAACATAAACTTTCTTTACTGGTATTCGATCATTTATTTTTTGATCTAATAACAGATAACATTAACTTGAACTTCTCAAGATCGGCCTTTCCTTGCACTTCACTTTCTTGTATTCGTAACTTCCGTTCTTCTTAATACTCCAATTTTCGATTGACGCGCCCTTCTTTAATTTTAATCATGCACATTTATCATGCTCATCAAACTATTTCTTCATTCTTTCTCTATCAAGTTCCAGTCGCTGTCTGGGAAGTAACAGACGAGCTCTGTCCGCCTCTTTTAAATAATCTGTAATGCGTCCAACCTCATCATCACAGTTGTTCATACATACATTTTCTTCCTTCGGACACTTTTTTGTAATTATTCAGCACTATCAATGTTAGAACTATCATTATCATCCCATTCAATACGTCGCGATCCACGAGATAGAAACTGTGATGCAACTTCATCCTTCCTAACCTCCTTTTTAATTCGTTCTGCTATTTCTTTCCCCGATATTATTGGTCGTCCCTTTCCTCTTTCATCATAGCTATACGTTCATATTCCTCACTAATATCACCACTGATTCCAGACATTGCAGCTTCCTTCTTATCCTTCCTTTCAAAATCAATCAAAAGTCTCGAGAACCTGTCTAACATTCCCTTTGGATTTTTCTACAGTATCAATGGAATTGTTTTTATTAGCGTTATCTGCTACAGTTTTAAGGTTCATTTTTCCACCATGCGGAGCTACGTGAGGTTTAGATGCACTTACCATTCGAATGATAATGAGGTCTTCTTCTTTATTTTACGTTGAACAGCGACCCGAGTTCTGGTTGATCCAAGTTGATAACTGTTGCAGTGATTTCTAAGTGCCTTGTTTCGTTGTTCATATTGCTTTTGACGATGTTGTTGTGTTTAATGGACATCTTTTCAGTCTCCCAATGAGACTGCATAATTGAAGACTTAGTTCATCATTAAATTCTCCAATTCTCATCATTTAATTCCGTTTTATATGTTACTGCTTTCAATTTACAGATGATATTTCTATACCAAGTACCAACTTTCTACAAATTACGATTAAATACTAGACGTTCACCAATTTCCGATCTGAAAACGTCGTTGTGCTCGAGAGGACGTCTTTTATCAATATGCCAAGTATCATAGAATTCGACACTGATTTGCGGACAGTAGGATGTTTCGTACTTTGAAATGAAGTGGAAAATATAACTTGCATGGATGTTTTTAGATTTCTTCCACGTCTTGGAGTTTAAACCTTTGAAAGTCTTTAAAACTGACACTTGTGCAATGTGTAAAATTGAAACGTTTGAGAAAAATATACTTACATTTTTTCCTCTTTGAAAAATTTGGCACAACTGGGGGTAGTAGTGATGTTTCATGTGTGCCCTGCACAATGTTACTATATTTTACAGTTAGTTATTTGTGAGATAAAGGGGGGCTGAAGTATGTACTGGACACATGATGTCATGACGATGTGTGACGTATTTCATAGGGAAGAAACTATGTAATATATATTACATAGCACATATGTGCAGTATCTGCCGCACAGTAAATTCTCTACAGTGTTATGAAAAATCCACTATTACATTCCTAGGAGAGATCACAGCAATTTTATGGGAATCTTGCAATGTTGTACCATTGCAATTCGAATTTTCAGACCAAATCATTTACATTTTCATGATGGGAATAGTCTAGTGGGAGACATTATGATCGGGCAAAGTCTCAAAGGATAGAAGAGGTAAAAGTTCGGGACAGCATGTCGGTACTGCCTGCCATCCGATACTTAGGATCAGATGGCACGCACTAACCAACCAAAGCTATGTCATTTGGTCTTTGTGGGTGACATATTGGTATTATTCTAAGTATTCATTTTGAATACAATACTTTTCCATTAATGTGTAAGTGGTGTTCAACTTCAAGCGAAACTGAATATATGCATCAGTAGCGACGGTATAATTGAAACATATTATGGTAAATCTGTAGGAGTGATGCGTGTATTATTTCTTTTATCAATGCAATGGTACTTTTAGAAGATGTGTCTTTTTCATGAAATAATTATTATTTGTAACAGTTCCATAGTGACGGAACAATGTGACAACTCTAACAACGAATATTAATTTTAATTTCATCTTGTGCATATCCGTCTGAACAGAAGTAATTCGTAGTTGATCCAATAATTTCTAAAGAGAACAATACTTAGTTCTTCGAAATTGCCTGATGTAATGTAAATCAGTGAATCGAAAGACTGTTTTCGAAACCTTCGAAAGACATCTCGGATCCAAATGCTAACTTCATTTCGCATGTATCAAGGTGATGTTTGGGGGTCATAGCAGTGGATTTCACAGTAAATATATGAAAAACATGAATAGTGAAATGTTTGGTGTAATAATTGATACGGTTATTGAAAAAACAATGAAACGATCTCTTGAACGGAAAATACTGAAATGTGTAATGGCATCACAATTATCAGCATCTCAGGCGAGATTAGTGTTTAGGTTAATAAGAAAGAAAACGGAGGGATGTACGGAAATATTTGACGAATCTCGGAACATACCAGAAGAGGAAAACTATGAAATAAATTCTGACGGTACAGAAGAAAATTTGGACTGTTGTTTGCTGACTGAGACTTAAGTCGCGGTTTCACAGAATGGATATTTTCTTCAATAGATGACTAAATGGATAAGGGACTGGATATTACTAGATAATAATGGTACTATATCGCTACGGCGTAAAACTCGTTCCGTAGGAAACGCCAATGACGTGAATGTTTTGTTGGAATTTATGTTCAATAAATTTAGCATACAATTACTGTCAAGGGGTGTTAAGAGGATAAGGAGTGATGGTATCTGGAAATATTTTCCTTCTCGTATTAGAAAAGGTACAATTGAGGATATTTGGAGGAAATACATGTCCTATTGTATTGGTTACGATGTCACCACAAAAGTTTGTAGATCTCTCTTTTATAAAATTGTGAACAGAACAGATTTGGAAAAGTTCAAGTGAAAAGGAAATCGTCTGTTTAGTACGTTCTTTCTTCACTTTTACATGACAATTTATCGAACATTGAACGGATTGTGAAAGCAGAGGTCACGAATCCAAGAAAGAAAAGTAAATTAATTGGGCATTTGGGTACAACTAAAGAATATTTGAAGTATAAAGTTCTTCCATGTCACATGTAGACATGGACCATGATGTTGTCCATGGCACTAAATTTGCATTATTCGAAAACCCAGTGAAAAGTAGTGATGTAACTTTGATCGGGAGGAGAATGAATGCATGCAGTGTCTTTAACCCTTCCAGGTATTACACAATATTGAAAATAGTCTGAATTATATGACTGGTTCCATAGAAAATTCTATGAAAATTCTATGGAAGAGGCGACAGAAAAGATACTAACTTTCATGGAACATCAACGTAAGTCAATTAATCAGGACAAACATATAACCGAAATTTATAATATGGTTGAGGAAGAACCACCGAAATGTGTTGTTGTGTTCATGGACTACAAAATGAAACTGGAACCAATCCGTTTTAGAGAACGTAGTACATAGTTCTACGGCAAACGCGGAATTTCTTGGCATAGTACAGCTATATTTCACAGAAATTAATGTGATTTGAGTGAAGTTAAATCTGGGCATGACGGTGTAAATGTTATTAATATAGATCATATAATGAAATATAACACTGCGCAAGACGCCATTGCAGTGCGAAATATCGTTTCTGCTCTATTAAATCGAGTGAAGAAATAATTTAAACATTTTGAACGTGTTTGCGTTATATCTTATAGCGGTGCATGATACACCGCAAATATATCGCCGGTGTTGATGCCCATAATTGCGGACTGTCATCATGTTGTCAGGGAAGTACTTATTCACCCTGAGTCTCAAAACGGTAAAAGTTTAATTGACTCCCACTTCGCTATTGCGATTAGGCATGTTACAAACTACGTAAATGAAACGACGATTTCAGTTCTTGCACCATCGGATATCATACTTTCTTTATCACATGATGGTGTGATATCCGGAAGCTACGTGGAATTGTTGTCACATCCTCGTGAATAGAAGGCGGAGTATATCTTGGATGAAATCTGCATATGAGACGAAACCAGTGCAATTCAGCGTAACGAACAAACCGTGTGAAACACAGTATGTTGGGAGGTAACTTGAAATATATAATGATGACATTTCATAATTCAGGAGGGTACATTGGTCTATATTTAATTATATATAGAAAAATACAAGAGCACAAAAAGGAACTAGAACCGAAGTGCGTAATATAATATGAAAATATTATTTATGAGGTGGAGATTGTTGGTGGAGATTGGCAGAAAGGAAAAGGAGGGTGTATGAACATTATGTTGAACATTATTTTGGAAACGAATGTCAAAAAATAGAAGAGGACGCATGACATGTTTAGTACAGAGTCGCCAAAATATGTGACAGCTATTGCAGCCGGTGTCACATGTCATACAGGTAATTCCACTATTCCGGAGATATGTTTGGGTGATAATGGGTTGGAACTGGAAGTAAATGTAGACTGTGTATTGTAGAAAGAAGACAGATGTCGTGGTGCAATTTCAAAGTCCAATTCGGGAAAAAGAAAAAATATATGGAAGAAGGTGTGGAAGGTGCTGGTGACGACGAGGAACATTGCGGCGGCAGTGAAGCCAACAGTGGTATTACAAATAGACAGAAAATACAGAGCAAAGTGCCGATAAATGTGTATTGTGAGGCTCTAAATCAAAACGGAGTTCTGCTCTGATGGAGATGTAACTAAACGTATGCAGATTCAATCTGTAGAAAGAGGCATGAGTCAAATTGTTAAAAAATTATTGGAATCGGAATGTGGAAAATAGAGCATGTAGAATAGCTGTACATGTGTTGAACAATAATTATGTTTCCATTTATGACACCTCGGTAGAAGACTAAGTTATAGATTCGCTTTAGTTTCGTGAAGGGTGGGTGGAGAACGAGATGATGGAAAAATTGGGCACAATACTGTGTTTCAGTTCAGTGATAATGTTGAAAACATGTACGATGTTGGTGAGAAAGAGAAATGGAAACACATTAGTTCGGCTATGGTGAAAACATCTCTTCAGGCAATTTATCCACTTCGGTATCATAATAACATATCGGAAGGATAAGTACACTTAGAAAGAGAGAGGCTAAAAGTCGTAATATAAATGATGATAGGCGTTCAGAGGTGCGAATAACAGCAGTTAATGTTGCTATCGCCGTTAATAGTAGAGATGACGACGCCAATAAATTTGTTACAGTTACAGATAGTGATACAGAAAGTAATGTAATAATTGATATTTGTGAATACCACAACTCTACAGATGTTGAAAATAAAATGTCGGTATGGTTTCAACAGTATATTTGGAAACGGTTCATCATCATACATCATCAGATTTTCAATCATCCTCTAAATGCTCAAATTTCATCTCGTCCCGTTCATTTTCACTTTCCCCGAGATGGTTCAATACCTCATTCCACATCTACTTCTCCATCCCCAATGTTGTTCCCCGTCTCTCCGCATATAACCATTTCTTGTCAATATACATAATCAGGGCGTCTACGTTGTTTACATTGTCATATTAACAAAGTTTAAAATATATATATTAACATATTATAATTAACGCATACAATCATTTTTCAATGGGAGCCTGCACTCTTGCAATTGTCATTAATATTCTCAAGTTATAAATTCCTTCTTTTCTCAACTTGTGTATTGTGCGTATCTCACATGTTTCGTATAAGGAACACTAACAAAAATACAAACAGAGTTGTGGTATTCAAATAATTCATATACATGGACATATATGTCATTCACACTTCGTCTCCAATCACAACAATATACCCAACTGTTAATTTTTTTTTCATTACACATGCGTGTTATATATACTTCACATTACCAGGATTTTAAAATGAAGAAAAAAGACACTCATAACATATCCATTAAAACAATAACAAAGGACATACAAATGTATTACATATATCTTAGCCGTTGTCAATACTATATTCAACAAATGGTTGTTTCTCTTGTCAAATTATGATCGAGGTCCATCTGAAACCAGTTGGCGAAACATACATCTATGTTTCTCCAATGTTTTCAGCGACAGCCACTCCTTACAATACTGATAATCAAGTTTTTCTGCGTTCTGTATTAAATGTTGTGGATCAACCACATCGTCACTTTCCCTGAATCCCCCAATATTTCCTACATCACTGAAAATTTCCATCTCTGACAGCTCCTTCTCGCCACCACTATCTCCTGGTACTATTCTGGCAGTTGTTTCTTATCGAAACATTTATTTTAAAACTCCCCAAAGCAACATGAACCGCTTTTACTTTTACTTCATCTTGATACGAACACACTTGTATGATTTATGGTTTTTCGATCAGTGATTACATCACCTGAATAGAATGCTTTTTTACTCCCCGAAAAATACACGCCCTCCTCCTCTTCAGCGTTGTTCTTCTCACATTGTATTTCAACGGTACATATATCTACTTTTATTATAATCTCAAATTTCTTCTCCACATTCACATATGTGGTTGGCCTCATGCTTCTGCAGAAGCATGAGGTGTTCATGAACATTCCTTTTCCCTCCACAAGGAGGGTTGCACAAATTTTTCACATATACGACATACAATAGAAATAAATTCCTCTGCCGTTAGCTACTTTCCTGGGCGTTGGCAGGGCTTTTTCGGTTATATATAAAATTTGAAAGTTAGACAGATTCTTACTCACCATTACTGTCGCTAAGATTTTTCCGGTTGATGTTTCCTTATGTGATGATGTTGGCATAATATTTGCGGCACTTCGGCAGAGAGTAAAATGATGAAATGAAACCGCCTCATCTCATTTTAAACGGGAAGCTCACTCACATCGTCCAGGACTTTACACGTAAACCGATTCCTGAACATTATTAATTATGAAGGAACGAAAAGATCCTTTGTAGACATCACAGTGGAACAAATAAATGCGTGGAAAACTAGAAAGGGAAAAAGAACCAAAATAGATACAGCACAAGATATAAAAGTCATAGTAAACGGAAAATCTGATATAAAAGGCGCTCCAAACTGCAATCAAACGGAACACCAACTCGCCTCACTAACCACGCGATCCGTTTAGACTTCCCTTCCCCGAATCTGATACTTACCCGCGTCACGCATGCTGTATCAGTCCTCCTTCCTCCAAATTCCCTTCTCGCTGCTTCGTTTACACTTTCTCTTTTCTCTCTAACAATTCTAACCTCTTTCGATAGAAGCATTTCCTTTCCTTGATATGAATCAGAAAAATCCTCAGTATCCGCAGATTCTTATCTAACCGTACCACTTTCACCATGTCCAATCACACCTAACGGTTTCAACCACCGAAAACCTTAGACTCCCACCGACAGCAGAAATATACTGGTAACAACACAACCTATCCAAAGCAACACTAAGCCCAAAAACAATAATCGCATACAATCTAGCATATATCTACTTCATTAACAACAACCACGACCTACAACTTGAAACCCCGCGAGTATGTAACCAACTTATAGCAGACTACATACAGAAACAATTTTATATCGCCCCAAGACCATACAACAAAACAAAAATAGGATACGGCATCTCAATCTTATATATCATTGCTCCTCATTTCAAGCTATATATGAATAAAACATGGTACCGCTTCAAATTGTAGACCAAACTCACCCCTCCACTATCATCCAATCCTCTAACATCTCAAATAACTGCGGATGTTACAATCCGCATCAGCTCTCACTCTCAGCTTCACTGGTGGCGACAACAGACTACCTTCATTCATATTAGGCACTGCAGCACTCAATGTTTTCAACCTAAAATGCAGCGACATGTCGGCTAAAATCATTTTTTAAACTTCATCTACTCGGTGCAATTGTCGCGGGGTAGGTACCCCACGACAATTTCACTGCTGAAGCACCGTGCACAAACATTTCCAGAAAAATCTCGAAACCCCGATCACAAACTCCTTCCTAAACGCGTTCAATTATGTAGCACAGCACTTCCAACTTCACCACGCCCACTTCACACCCCACTCTCCTTGCATCAGTGCAGCATCAGAAGCTTTCATTAACAACGTTCCCATAGACCAGACTGTTCCAAGAAGCTGCTCGGATTCTATTCAATAAATACGTCACTACGTCACAAACGGCCAATCTTTGCTCACATCCTGCCTCATCTCATACCGCCCCCAGTCCGAAATTGAAAAATACGAACATATTTTTAGCACCTTAATCAATCACATCAACTGTCAAAACTCAGAAAGTCCAGTAGCTGGTACACCAAAAACATTAGCAAAATACTACAAATATACAAAAATTACAAAATTACAAAACAAAAACACAGCACACAAACAACTCACCATACATATTCAGCCTTGCGTACAAGAAAAATGCAACGTACACGTTAACCTCCCCCGGGGGAGGCCCTCCATCAGGAAATCCCATCTCATAATCTCTGCATAATACATTACATCTCATTTATCATCATAGAAAATCCCCCTCCTGCCTCCGGACCCTGATCCGTCCTGTCCGTGTACTTCTTCTCACAGAACTTCACAAGCCTGAACCAATAATTCGTTCAACAGAAAAAGCGGCACGCAGACCATACCCTATCCTTTCACTTCCTCAAAAATGGAAAATTCTATTTATTACATCCCATCCAACTGCTTATAACAACTTAATTTTACCTTCATCTTTTCACCTCTACCTGACTCCATATTCTGAACACATCTTACTGTAAACAATCCATCCAAAACCTCCCCATCTGCTCAAATGTCTCATCAGCCATCCCACAACCAACATCCCTGCGCCCCAACCGTTGCAAGAGCCACGCTACAAGAAAATGCATACACCCAAACCTTCACTCCAGCTTCTACACAAATCTCTTACGTCTTCCCCCGCTACCACCACCCCAAAAAACAATCCCTCCCCAACTAAATACCACATCAACAACACAAACAGACTCCCTCCTCGCTAGCCTCGCAGGCAAAAGAAACGCCACCACATCGCATCCCCACATCCATACCACAAATCCCATACACACCAATATCCTCCCATGCACCAAATACCTTACCTCAAATGAAACTTCCTTTCCCAACACACTCACTTCCCATCCACATCCCACCTAGACTAACCAACCCCTTTTAGCTTCTAACTTACCATCCTTTACTCCACTCCCTCGAAACCCCCCAGTAAACATACAACAACATCCTACCATAACAGACCTCGTTACAGCACTTTCAGAAATTCTTTCATCCTACATTACCACCTTCTTCACACAAGTATGGGCAATCCTCTTCAATCATGCCACATCAACACCCGCTACAGCTACTTCGCCAGTCAACCCCATTGACGCCAATCTCCTAATCCTCACAGCCATTACCACATCCATCCACACTTCCCTGCTCCGACGCAATATTACGCTTCCAACACAATCCTTAACGCACCACCCTCAGTTGGCGACAACTTCCCACTCAGAACCCCACTCACACTCCTCTACAGACTATGACAGCAACCCAGAGCTCACCCGAAGGAAGAGTTCAAAGTGCGCCTCAATCGCAAATAAACATGATAAAAGCATTAAACAAACCCTAAATAATTATCCCGTAAAATACCAGGCGGCGTGTGTGCTTTAAGTCAACAAACACCTCGCCGCCAAAAATCGTGGCCTAGATAAAAAAGCCCCGGGGGACAGCATAACTCACTACGTACATTCCACTCTACCAACAGTAGACACGCTTCAAATATACGCATAAATGGATGACATACCATCGCACGAGCCATTCACCTCCTTATCCTAGATTTCCCAACACTACGACAAGCAATCAAAAACTCAACATACCTCTAAGTCCTCCTATACATCATCCTCAAAAAAGATTCAGGAATGATGTCACGTTCATATCCAGACAGGTTACCATCTTGGGAAGCCTGAGCACACCTGCACGAGTCTCAGCCCAGATAGGCAGTTGCAGTTCAGGACATATACAAGATGACAAAATCTGTCATGGCCCGAGCTTATCGTCACCGCCTTCACAAAGAGAAATTCGCAACGCACATTCATCGCCATTCACATCCCTTCAAATCAATCACCAAATTTGCACAAAAAACTCCAAATGTAGTACCTCACTGGGAGCGGGTACTGAGGGATACCCCACATCAATTTTGTTCTTTTAACTCTGCCTGCCCTCCTTTTCCGACAGTCATTTTTCGCTTGGTCTTTTTCTCTTTTTTCACGTGTTTCCCCCTATTCTTTCTTCCACCACGCGTCGTGCTTACACGCCTGTAGACTTGGTCTACAGGTCTGTAAGCTCCACCAGTGTTTAGACAATAAATTTCGTCTCGTCTGCGCCAACTGGGCACCAACGGGACGAGCATAGTTTATCTATTTACAACTCGACCCCCAACCTTCGCTTCAATCCCTACGAAGCTCCTCAAACCAACCACCAGACGCACCCACAAACAGGTGGGACGAAGACGGTCCTCCAGTGCTCCCCCACGTGCGCACCCTCCGAAAGGCGCCACTGGTTGCATTGAAGCATGGGATCATCTGAACCTCCTCCCTCGCCTCCGTGACGGTGTTACATTCCATCGTCGCGTCGAGAATTCCACCTGCTCTACCAACGCCCTAATTCACCCGGTACCCCCAATCCACGCTGGGTCGGGTACTACACCAAGAGCGCCAGAAGATCACTAACCACTTCATATTTTCCCTACCTCCCTTTCCCTATCCCACATCATGCTATTTTTCACCATTTAACATTTTGTATCATTGTATTTTCCACTTTAAAAAATTCCTCTCTACCATCAACACCCTCTACTTTGGATCCTCAGTTCTGACACCACCACCTACAACTCAAGAAAGAAAGCACAAATCCCGAAGCTACTGGCTATCTGCAACAAAATCATCTCATCCAATCTCTCCTACCCCTTAACCCTCTCCTCCACTGCTTCATTCATCGCCTAACCCGCATATTATGCACCCTACCCAGCTACCCACTGTTCATTCTACCATTCAGCTGACGAAGGCCTCTTCTCTCCTATCCCGCAGATACTCGAATCAATTTCAAACCGGGTCCATTTCGTCGCTATTTATTAATCAATTCTTTCCCTTCGGAACCCTCGGCCCCCACTACATCACAATATTTCCAACGAATGGACCTTGAACCTTCCCTTCAACTCCTTTCGGCGATTACCACTGGCTTCAGAACTAACTTCGATCTTCCTATCATCACCGCCATTACGGCACAGAAACTATTCTATTCCTGCACCACGACTTCACCTCATGAATCACTCCTACTCCAATTCCCTCCACATCATGCATACCGTAGGCCTTCTACATTGGCGGTCCATGAATGAACAAATTACCGCTCTCTCGTTCTTCACCTTGAAATTACAGCTCACATCCTTCTCCGTGGCCAAAAACGCCGTTTCCGACAGCTTTATCTCCTGGTCGCGTATAGAAAATTCCTTCTCCGTAACACCATCACAGCATCTTTTACCTAACCCTTCCCTTTTCATCCAACTGGCGCCAAATACATGTAAACTAAGCACTTTTTCCCTCTACGTCCTGAATATGTTCCATAATATGATATTACGAAACCATATTTCTGACCTTTTCCCCTCCCCTCTGTCCCTCTGCACTACCTACCAGATTCTATTAAGCCCACCTTGTTGTAACTGTAGGAATATTTTTACACTCCAACATTCACCTTCGATCTCGGCAAGCTGCTCTCCCTATTTTTTTTACATGGAGCATCATTCTGGCTTAGGATCTTGTTTCTTTCATCATCAATAAATCATATCAACTACTTCACTCTTCATCTGTGACCATCCTTCTTACCCAGCATGTACAATTTCTCAACGCCACAGCCACTCCCTTCACAATCACTTCCGCCGCGCGCCTCATCTGTCATATTATTGACGGTATAATCACCACCCTCCCATAGTGGACCGCTCCATGTGTTGTACGTTGGTACCACTTTCTCCTCAACCTCCTTTTTTAGGCCGGTCTCCGAGTCAAAGTGAGCAAATATTCCATATTAACCATCCCACAGACTGAATCAGTCTCAGTCATCATTCTGACATCAAAATACTCGCCTCATCCATCATCTAAAAATTATCCAAGCTACCAGATCTTATGCAAGAAATCAATCAGCATCCTAACACCCCAATCTAGATTTCAACATGGCCATGCTGTTTGGTAAAACTTATCTGGCCTAACCTTCGTGTCCTCCCATATCTCGCTACTCTTCACCTTGCATTTCGTTTCCCTCGCACCACACCGCTATGCCACCCAAACCATCTCACTCATCCCGACTACATTCACACATTCGGTTGCACACCGCGCCGAACTCCAATCTCTCATCTCCAACACCCGGCATGCCGGTATGCCAAATCAACTTCAATACACCAATGCACTGCTCCATTATTTCCTTCGATGCCTCCCGTCGAGCAGGTAGGTACCGTCGTCTTCACAGCAACCTCCGCAGAAAGAGCACATGCTTTTTGGTGCATATATCTCAAAAAGGAAAAATCTGCAAATTTAAGTACCCCAGCTGCTCTCTACCGTGGAACAATTTATTCAATCACATCGATTGAAAACAGCGGTGCATCACAAATGGCGAGCACCTAAGCGCGCTACAAAATCTGCAATTGACCACATCAACGATTTAGAAGCTGTTACAGCTGTCATCGCCCTCGACTGGACCTCAAGAAATGTTGGTTTTGGACACGGGATTGTATTTTGTATTGCTGACAGACTCCCCCACCATCTTAGGCTGCTCTAATCAAAGGGAAGATCCTAACCGCGCCCAACTTACCGCCTTCTTTCTACTCTGGTGACGTTTTCGGCACACTGCGGTGTTTAGTGCTTTCCGTACTATCCTAACTTTTAGTGTTATCAGCGTTTCCGTAGTTAAGACTGCCCTTCACATCCTTTTAATCGCCCGACTGACAGTTCGCCATTTGTTGGTATTATTGTTGGCTGTAATATCAAATTAGATATAGGACAGCACTACATTAAGGGTAATCGGGAAATTAATTCTTCTCCGTAATTAAACGGAATACTGTAGACGCACGATAAAGTGAGTTCAACATGGCGACCAATGGGAGGTGGTTATGGGTAAGTCGGTATGGAGCTTCGGTGGGTTACCGCGAAAAACATTGATTTTAATCATTACAGCAAACTTACAGTTGAATGCGAATTTGGCGGATCTCGTTGGCTTGGCTCAAATAACCCCGAGGCATTCGTTCGTTTTACTTAAAAGAAAGGCGACTCGACCGACGCCAATTCGTCCAAAATGGCTTGCCTAAACAAGAGCAACGACGCCCCCCCCCCTGCCAGCACACCCTATCCACCCCCAACCCCTAACCACCATCCACCATTCTCGTTCATGCCGTTTTCATTTCTTTCTTTTTTCTTTGGGTTTTTCTTTATTTATTCCAGTTTTTCCTCAAGTTTAGCGATGCGGTAGTGCGCCAACAGGTTACGAGCTCCCTTAGAGTGTTTATATACTTCACCGTTGAAAGCGATGGTCGCGTCACGTCCATTCCAGAACTCCAAAATTCGTCTTCCCCCGGGATGCATGTCTAAAAAGTCGTCGATTTTGTGAACGATACCTTCAATCACCACCAACTTCTCACCATCTGCAACGCGTGCCGTCACCGTTGCCCAATCCATGCTCCCTAGAGAGTCGATAGCTTGACCCCAGTCCACTGTTTTCTTCATATCATCCAGCTCTTGTTGACGTACCTGAATTTCAGCTTTGCGGATTTCATTCGTGGGGAAACGGATCAAACGGGAGCACAACCCGAAATAGGACAGCAGTCTGACAATCCATTTCGTCGGGTCATAATGATACCAACGGATGCCGTTGCGGTAATCGTGAGGAAACTCATGATGATAATTGTGATAACCTTCGCCAAACGTGACCAAAGCAGTGATGACATGATCGTAACTTGTGTGTTCTTTCGAATATGTTTGAACGCCGAAAGTGTGCGCCAAACTATTCACACAAAACGTAGCTTGATGAACGAAAAACATACGTCCAAAACAAGCGTACACTAACGCTCCCCAAAAATCACCCCACCCAAACGTAGCGACGGACAGCGGCAGTATGAACCCGAAAAATAAAGCAATCGGTAAGTAATTTTTATGCTGAAACATCACACCACGGTGTTGATTTAAATCGGAGATATCCACACGTCCAGCACGACGTGAATCTTGTTTCAAAATCATCCACCCAATATGCGCGTACCAAAACCCTTTATGAACCGCATATGGATCCTTGTCCGTGTCGACGTAGCGATGATGCGCACGATGGTTACGACTCCACCAACGTGCGGAACCTTCGAATGCAGCTGCGCCCCATGCTAATAGTACAAACTCCACAGGCCCGGATGCATGGTACGCTTTGTGTGAAAATAATCGATGGTATCCTGCTGTGATGCCTGTGCCTGTCAGGATGTACTGGATCAATGCAAGGATCATTGTTTGACGACGGATTGGCACAAACCAAATGCCAAGAAGTAAGCCAATGAGTGGCGCAAAGATTATCGATGTGGAAAGCCAGTTGATTCTCTCAAGTAATGGTAACTCACTCAGCTCTTTGTCTGTCATGTATTTAGATGATTTCGTCTTTTCGAATACCGTTCCTTTCTGTGAGTCATACTCAACTTCCCCAACGGATCCCTTCTTCGCACTTAGATTGCACATCGTTGATGTCGTAACAAAGACGGGGATAGATGAGATAGATGAGATGTTGTCGAAGATGAATGTGTTCAATTGGCTGATCGAAAATGGAGAACGGAAGGGCCAACTGGCGAAGGTTAAGAATAAATAATGAAAGAGGGAGAAGGAGGAAAGAGAGAAGGAGCGGAGGAGCGGAGGAGAGGAGGAAGAGAACAATACAAGAAATCAACAATTATTTTTATGTGATGAGTGGTGGTGGCGAGGTCGTCAACGGAACAATAGCGAATCGGTCGATTGATTGGCGATAACGCACTATTTAAAAATTTTATTCATTTTTCTATTTTCCCTCCAAACAACCCCTACGCATGATGTCGCTTGTTCGTTATTGTTTTCTTTTTTTTTATATTTAAAAATTGATTTTTTAGGCCAAGCAATGTTTTTTTTCAAAAAAATGTTTTTTTTAAAAAACATTGCTTGCTTACACCGCACTTTACACTTTACAAACTTCAAAACCCTTTCTTGTCGGCTGCCGAGCGCATGCATTGATCCGGTCTCAACTAGAGCTCCGCCATCGTTGAATTAAGATATAATTAGCGCTTTTTATATCATCCTATTTTAAAACTACTCTCAACCCTTTCTCTGCGGGGGAGATTATTTATATCTCATAGGTGGGTTCCGTTTATCTTAGAGGCTGTAAAATCGAGCACCGCCTCCATGAAGTATCTCCGTGATAAACATACCGTCTTCTGTTGTACGTTACTTAAAAAGTTGTAATAAGGAGTGCATTTGTTGCAAAAATGTTGCAGATAATGACTCCGGCAGGATTTTACAATTGTTAGCACAATTTCTGTCTGTGATGTACACTACTAGTCTACCATTTGTAATATTTCTGTACTATTTAGTGTAGAGACGAAGAATGGACCCAAGTACTAGCCAATGGGGATGTTCACCTTTTTCTCCTTTCGAAACAGCACCCAATCACCAGCATGACAAATCCAATCTATGGCTGGTGGGGTCTAAATTCGGAGGTCGACTGTGCACGTAGTTTATTCATTTGCACCGCAATGTCTATCTGTGCAGTGTTTTCCAAGGAGGAACATTAATCAGTAGTGGGAAGCGGTTGTGAAGTTGAAGGGGAGATATTTGTGGAAGGCCCCAGAAAAATAGTGCTGAAGGGACGAGTCCTTCTTGTCCAAGCGTTTAGTTAATCTATTTCTCCGCTAGCACAATAACCAAGTAAATATCTGAAGTAGTGGGTAAAACAAGCATTTTGCGTATAACGGATCCAAGGGAGTTCACGATATATTTCAAAAAACCTAATGAGATTATGTACCTTAGTGAATGTGTGTTAAAACATTACAACGTGCGATTCCACCATTATTTCAAAAGGCTTACCAAAATGTAGGCTTTGTTCCAGGATGATTTGGTTCGGAAATTTAGTGAATATCCAACGATTAGATTAGCAAAACAATTGTCAATAATTTTTCAGTAGATTAATTAATGAGACGATCAAAAGACATGTAGCCGCGCTGAATTTGGTCACTTTTCTACTATGTGGAGTGGCAGGTAGCCAAACAGATAAAAGAAGTCCATAAATATTCGTTGGTTGAAGCCGACTATGATAGATAAGAATGAGAACCTGGAATGGAGCGGTGCACTTCGCATTAACTGGCACGGATCGCACCATGTGCGGATTTACGTGAGAAATTGCACTGGTTTTGAGTCGGCTTCGGATTGAAATACTCATTGTACAAGCTCAGAGAGTTTTCTGGCAGAAAGATGAAACCATTGTTGGAAGAATCGCCGAAATTGAGGTTTTGTATAATTTAGTTCGAATTAGCTGGAAGGCTTGTGGATACTGGCGAAGAGATGACCAGATGGACCGCGGATTAGGCGTACAAACCATAGTTAGATGGAGAAAGTGTTCAACATTGCAGTGTAGATGTGTTGAGATCTTCATTCGAGCTTATCGTGCCAGTTGTCGATCATAAACTGTTGGGAATATAGGACATACAGTATGATAAGTAACCGGATGCATACAGAAATAATATTGAGGGCGACAGAAATATAATTTATGGCGTAGTTTATGTTGAGGTTGAATGGTTATTTTCCAAGTGACGAGTATTTAGCGTTGGAAAAAGAGAATGTGAGTGAAAAAGGTCGGAGTTGTTTGGTTTTGTAAAATTTGTTGAAGAGACGATAGAGGTTGATGAAGATGTGTGAAAGTGGAGCAGTTGAGTCCACGATGAAGGATTTTTGAAGAACGGTACCACGATATATTTATGATGAAGATGTGTGTAGTGTTGGAATATGGGCACGTATGTTAATTGAGGTGATGTAGATAAACAGGGGTGGCGAAGATTCGAGAACACCGTTTGGTGAGAATTATTTTGTAGGATGGGGAACAGTGGAAGCTGCGGCTTATGTAATGATGAAAGATTATATTTTCAGGGTCGATCGATGGGTCGGGTCTATTTTGGATGAGGCGGTGTCGGTTTAGATGGAGCCTTCGGGAAGTTGTAGTACGCCACCCAGAGTAGATTAGGGGGGGGGTACCGGGTCGTGCAGTGCAATGCACTCCAGAGAGGAGGAAATGGAACACTAAAGAGAGTTCGTGAACCTTCGTCCCGAGTAGCTCGTTTTGGTGCTTGAACTCCACCGAAAAGGGGAGGGAGAGATCGTATTTTAGCAGATGGCGGTTGATGGATGAGGTGCATATTGATCTTAGCGAGCTTGTAAAGCGGTGGATGTGGATATGACGTGAGTTGACTCGGACAAAGAAACGCCCTTTACAAAGTGCGGCTGAGCTGCTCTCGTAAGAGAGATTGAGATCCTATCGTAGCCGAAACTGATTTCGTTATGGTCGACGAAATGTAAGTTTCGAGGTTATGTTCAGACTCCAAGTTACTTGTCATTATTAGAATTGAAGAGAGGCACACACTAAAATCTCTTCAGTAGGCTCCACGTGCTGCCGAATGGAAGGTGGTGCATACTGTACAAGGTAGCGGAGCAGAAGCCACCGGTACAGTATAATGGACAACAATGTCCTAAATACACGTGGCGATTGTGAAAAGCCACCCAAAAAATGTGGTCCTACACAAAAGAGAAAATATGACAAAAGTCACTAAAAAATGCACGTGTCAAAAAACGAATTGACCAAACGACCCCCTCTTCAAGAGCAAGACACCATGTGTCGGCCCTAAAAAGGTTTTGTTGATCATTACTTCATTCCAATCCTTGAATTGGTCGAGCGATTCGAATAATTCGTCCAATTTTCTGCCTGTTCGTGTCTTGTCTCCCCTCCGTCACTTGACTTTTGTCCATTACCAGAGTTGCTCCGTACGTTTTCTTACTTAACCACCATAAGTGGTGTCAATCCTCCAACATGTAGAGTCAGAAGTTACAACTACTACCGAAGAAATTCGTATCAACACCAACTCCGTACACGAAACAACGTCGCCCGTTAATTCAATGTCAGATCCTGTACGACCTTCCATTCCAACCTCTTCAAGAGAATCTGAACCTACTGCTTCGGAAGCAAGTATGCCACCCGTCTCGAAGCAAGCTATGACTCCCCGTACTCCTACACCCGTTGTTAATCCGAGTCCCGTACGAATGATGGTGGATGTAGATGTTACTAGAGATGAGGATAGGCGACAAATTAGATTTATAGCTACGAGGAACAAGACCTATCCGGCACCTATTTCTTATGACGTCGCCGGCCCATTTGTCGACCCAGGTCTATATGGGGTGGCTCCTTGGTTCGACAAGACAGCCGTCTTGGATGGTTCCATCATACCGTGTTACGAGTTGAATTGGTTTTTTCCAGGGGGTACCTCGTTGTCGGCTATGCAAAGAAAATCATGGCGGCACCAGTTTTGTTGTTACGATACCGACTTGAGAGTCGGTCATGGACGTACTATCGCGGGTGTCCGCGTGGATTTTTCTAACGCTGCTCATGAACGTTTGAGCCGTTTCCTCATCTTTACGCCACTTACGGATGATATCCGTGCTGATTTGTTCCTCTATCGTACCCAAGGGGAGATAGAGTATGTTGCTAACGTCCATCGCGTCTCATCAGAGTTGCTCGAATGCTGGAGAGGAAAATTCATGTTAGCGAATGAGGCAATGTTATTACGAAACACTGTATTAATGCAGAGTTCCGTTATTTTCGAAAGAATTAGGCATACTGGAAGGTACAGGTTAGGGACGAGCGTCGCTTTCGTTCGACGTATGGTTTGGCAGTTCCGTACCATTTCGTTACGCATCATCATCTCCGCCCCAACACGCGTAACAACGGTTGGCTAAAGCTTACCAAAAACTAGGGTCGAGTTGAGGTCCCCAGGGGTTTTCTTGCTGAAATTCCTCCGTGATTTTCCTATATTTGGTCGCAGATGCATAACGACCCCGATAGCGGGTGGTGGGTTGTTGCTAACACCGAAATGGTGGCTAAGACTGCGGTCTTCCTTATTCAGGACGTGTATGATAATTTCCGGCTTTGGGCCGTTTTCCCTCACACGATTGCATTCAGTCGGGAACTGGACCTCGTACCCATTCTTGGAAATCAAGAGAATGTGGACGAGTAACTTGGTCTCTTACGTGTGATCAAGAGCACGGATTTTAACCAACATTCGCCCATGTGACGTACACGTTGGGAGAAGAAAGAAGATAATTCACCCGGGCGTGTTGGTACTGGGGCTGACTGGTTTTGTTACGATCCCTTTGCTCGTCATGCTATTGGCGAAGCGGAAGCAAAGAGTTCTTCTTCTCCGCAGCGTGCGCTGATTCCTGACGGTCACCCGTTGGGTTTCAACTTTGCCACT
>JAULBU010009168.1:0-25166 GCA_032358235.1 Odonthalia washingtoniensis
CACATCGATGACATGGCAGCCATCCTCGAGAAACTTAAGGGGATGAGTGAAAACATGGACGTGTATTTGTCCGTCGGTATACTCATCGCTTCCATTAAAGTACCTGAGATGGAGCCTGTCGTTACTGCAGTGAAGAAACTCGCCGACATGGATGTGAAGTCGGAAACAGTACCGGAGCGCCTCATAGAAGAGTGGCGCAAATTGAAAAAGGCCGTTTGGACTGGAGAATCAAACGCGGAAGCAAGGTTACAGTGCAACTTCAGCTCTCGTTCTGGACACCGTGTGGAGACTTGCTGGAGCAACCAGGCCAATGATAAAAACCGCCTGGACCGAATGAAGGGCGAAGGAAAGAAACATCAGAACAGTAATAATTCTGGTGATGAAGGCCCTGCCAGACGTCCGAAATGGAAAATGAAGAGCAAGAAGAAGAGTTCGGAAAGAGCCGCCATGGATCGCACCGGCTCGAAGAATGCTCAAATATCGGACACCATGATGGTGGATTCCGAAACCACGTCACACATGACTGCTCGTTCGGATAGTGTGTCTGACCAGGTTAATTGCAGTGCAAAGATTCACCGCGCTGACGATTCGACCGTCACAGCTACGAAATCAGGCGTCCGTACGGTCGTATGACTGGGTGAGCATGAGCCTACAAGGGTGAGTCTTTCAGGCACCATGGTGGCTCACAACATCAAAACAAGCCTCCTATCCGTATTAGCACTAGTCAAGAAAGACATTACTGTCCTCTTCGTGCTGGAAAGGGCTATGTTTATCGACCTGATCCAAATGAATGCCGTAATTGGTTTTGCTAATCAAAAGACTGACGGACTGTTCTACATAACCGAAAAGCAAGAGTCGATACCCGTGCACACAGATGATGACGATGAGACCGTTCGGGCAATGACGGAGACTGTAGAACAGTACGCCAGTACCGAATCGGACACGTCACACAAAGAGGGAGAGAAGATCTCATGCACCGACAGTGAATCTCAGGAGGCGTCTACAGAAGATTCAACAGACGGTGAAGAAAGATCCAACTCCGAGTCAAAGAACTACTCGAATGAAGTCAGCCCGTCTGGATCAGATGACCACAGTGCGTCAGAGACTGAATCGACCGTAGAAGTCGATCAAGTTCAACAGACCGGCGGAAAGGTAAAAGAACTGTAGAGAAAGCACGAGTATGGCACCTACAACTCGGACATGTGCTCAACGTGGACCAGATTCGGCGCTACATTAACGACGGAACTCTACTCAAAGTCAAGGCTAGAACGACGGGATGTGACGTCTGTGTTAAGGAAAAGTTCCGAAAGTCGTACCCTGGAAGCCTGACCAAGGCAAAAACCGTTGGACATCACCAAGCTGATGTGAAGGAGATGATTAAGGACCGTACGGGAAATGGAGCGCAGTACTTTGTAGTCATTTTGGACGAGTACTCCCGCTTCATACAAGATGTCCAGATCGCTCAAAAGAGCGAGGCCTCAGCGAAGGTCCTCGAGTTCGTCAAGTGGTTTAAACGCCAAAGTGGCCAGCCTGTTCGATCATTGTACAGAGACGGCGGCCATGAGTTTACCAAAGCCCGACGGACTCTCAAGGAGCGCGGAGTAGACGTGGATGGTTCCACGACATACATTTCCCCATCCAACGGGATGGCCAAACGGCATGTCGGGATTATTCTGACCACTGATAGGGCTACCCTGCTAAAGGCAAAACTTCCAATGACGTGCTGGGACTACTCAGTTCGGCATGTTGCCTGGTTCGCCATACCAAAACCGGTCGGGTACCGTACGAACTGGTCATAGGACACTCATGCCCCGACCTACATCATGTCCGACCGTTTGGGTACAGAATGCTGTACCATCCCGTGGCACCGCGGCTTCCGACGTTGAAGGCCCGCCTTCAAGAGGGTGTGTGAATCGGCCACAACGGCGGTAGAGTTTATAAGGTCATGACGGCCGACGGTATAGTGCGAACCAAACACGTCCGTGCCCATGAGGATGAATTTTCGGGCGCGAAACGAATAAGACCAGAGGAAAACGAACAGCGCTCTGGTATGGACAGTATTGAAGATGACCGATCGGACTCGAGCGTACCTAATGTACACTGTACTCGTGGACCTTTAGTCTGAGAGCGATTTGGATGAAGAAGACGGTGATGACTCAAGTTCTAACGGCGGTGGTCAAGATCTTCTGACATACATGCCAACTCAACAGAGTACGTTCGGAGAGTCCGACAGTGAGATTCAAGAATCTGACGGGCAAGGTATAGAAGAGGAAGAAAACATAGACACAGACTATAGAAACGCGATCGACGGTATTAACGAAAATGACGGGGAGACAGTCACTGAACGGCCCGCAACCTCGATCGACTACCGCGCGTACAGTACAGCTTTGCTGCAATGCCGAAGGCCATAACTACAGACGATGAGCCCAAGGTCTCTGTTGCTTTAATGTCGACCGAACGGACAATGTGGGTCCAAGCTATAGATGAGGAGTTCAAGATCCTCATCAAGTTGGGGACCTGGAGAGGTTATAAGAACGTTCCACGGGCCGTCAAGATCATCCAGTCCGGAGTCATCCTAAAACTAAAACTAGATGAAAACGGAAGGCTGTCAAGGTTCAAGGAGAGGCTCGTCGCGCGCGGGAATCTATAAACCGACACGTTCGAGTATGGCGAACTCTACGTGCCTGTCACATGCATTGAGACCGTTTGGATCCTCCTAGCTGTGGCCACTGTAAAGGGTTGGACCGCAGAACATTTCGAAATCAAGGGTGCGTTTCTGTACGCACCACTGACCGAGTCGGACGATATCTAGCTAAAGCTACCGCAGTACCAGGCGTGGCTGGCGCCTCAGGTTCAGTCGTCAAGTTGCGGAAGTCACTGTACGGACTACGACAAACGCCGAAGCTCTGGTATGAGCTTCTGGCGAAGGCATTGAAAAAGATTGGATTCCGCCGATCGAAGGTCAATGAATCTCTCTTCATCAGTACAGCAGCCGACCGATCAGTCTACCTCCTCGTATATGTGGACGACATTCAAGTCGCCAGAGACCGATGGGCTGTTCAAAACGTGAAGGAGCGCCTAACTCGTTTGTTTACTACAACGGACTTGGGCACCTGTACGCACCTACTAGGGATAAGATTGAGTGCCTACCGTCCGGACTGTTTCTCCCGCAACGTCCGTGTACAGAGAAGATTATCGAGCTCGCCGATATGACCGATGCGAAGCCGATGGATGCACCACTGCCGCTCTCTCATCCGTTGTATGAGGAGAGGCAGCACCCGACGGACCAGGAACAGGAGGCGATGCAGGACATTTCCTACCACAAGCTCCTCAGATCCCTCCTGTTGCTTTCGACCCGTACCCGACCGGATCTCTGGACTGCGGTCTCCATTCTCGGAAAGTCCCAAGTGGCACCTCTCATTTCCAATTGGAAAGCTATGAAGGCCGTCGTACGCTATCTAGTCCATACCGTCAACTATGGGATTCTACTTCCCATCGGTCCGGAGGCGATACTTGAGGCATGGTCCGATGCAGATTGGGCGCGTGATCATCACAAGAACAGGTCACGTTCGGGGTACCTTGTGACTATTTCCGGCGTTCCTGTGGCCTGGGCATCTCGACTACAGACGCTTACTGCCCAATCAACGACTGAAGCGGAATTCATTTCTATGGCTCACTGCGTACGCGAAGTCAGATGGATCCGTGAAACACTCGCTGAGCTCGGCGTTGAGCAGGGGCAACCAACGGTATTGCACCAGGATAATCTTGGGACTATCTGTTGGTACAATGAGGTTCAAGCTCTTAGAAAAGTCAAGCACATTGGCATCCGATACAACTACGGACGTGATGCGGTGGCAGAACGTATGGTCCAAATCCTATACACTCCCTTGACAGAAAACAAGGCCGACGGTCTCACGAAAGTACTCGTGAAATTACCGTTCGAGCAATTCCGTGCAATTGTGGGATGTGTCAAGCAAAAAGCACACACTACTCATTGAGGAGGCGTGTTGGAACAGTTGGCCGACCGTGCGGAGCACCCTTGTGTGTACAATGGGTACTATGTATGATGTTCACAAGGGGATACATTCCAAATTTTGGCATAGTCTCGCTCCTTTTTATTCACGAGATATAACCGACGGTCTGTGACTTCTACACCTCTGGTCCTCGACTCCAGCACTGACCGGAACCTCCTCCTGGAGGAGCTAGGAGGATCCAAGAGGATTCCCACTCATCCAGGAGGAATTCAGACGGCCAGCTGCAAGAAATAGATACGAGCTCTTCCGTTGTACGAGTACAGTAGAGACCGACGGGCAGTATAAATTAACTTCAAGTAGTGAAGAAAATAAAGCTAAGAAAGCAGTAAAACAGCTAAGTACAGCCGACGAACATTGTCAGTTTCAGTTTTGCGCTATTAATTTTCACTGGTCTCCCAGCAAAAGAGTGACGCACCCGGCATCGCATCATCCAACGATCTAGGTCGAAATGTTTAATATCAACCCTGATCTCAATCCTCTTCTCAACAAACCTCCACTTACGGCTTATCAAGAAGGTCTGACACATCCCAACCACTGGTCGGCACCAACACGCGCGCGAGCAACGCCGACCTCGTGACTCCGCAGTCCAAACAGGACCGCATCTTGCGCACAGTCACTGATCCACCGCATCCCACACCAACACGAGACGGTCCAACTCCCGCCCCAAATGAACCACCTACACCACCAGGTTCTTCGCCGGAATACCCTCTCCGTTTATCGGAAGCAGTCGCATCAGTCGCGACACTGGCTGGCAGCATTCACCCTCAAAAACAAACTTCTGTTACGTAATTGGACGCACAAGCCTCACCTTCTTCACCAGATGTTGTTAACGGGTCCGCTTTTGACATGATATAGCCGACACCAGACGATTCTAACGTGGATACACGCCCTACCTGAATAACGTCACTGAATCCGGAAAAAACTCTATCGGAATCCCGAAACATCACCCGGCCCGCGTCATTGTGCCGTTCACAGCAGAACAGCCACACAACCTCCGAACACGTTAGACTTCACAAGATAAAAATCAGGCACCGAATTTGGACACATCTATCACGCCCTCCGTGCATGGTGCCCCTTTCGTGAAACGTCGGGAGTATACCTCTGATTTTCTACTCCCCATAATGCTCGACATGAATGCCCTAGATTCTGACCTTCGCCCAGGATCCCCCGGCCGATAACACATCCTACAGCCGCTTGTCATTGGACGCCATCATCAGCCTCGAAACCTCCATACAAATCAACCAAATGTAGCGTATCACGCGAGACGTGCTATATACATGCAAGAACAGATGTACACGTCACCACGTGTACGCTCCACACCTCCTGGTGTCACCGTCGCCGTCAGACCGTGTCCGTCCCCTGTCTCTAATATACATCCCCGGACACAGACGGACCCACGATCCACAAGGAGGCAAACGAGAACACGAACACATTTCTCAACACGAACAGAAAACACCTGTCTCTAAATAAATACACGTTTCTTTCCGTTTCTCCGTTCAGGCAGCTTCGCGCTACCTTTCACTGAGACATTACGGTGATTTATAATGTAATATTTCTAATATGAATTGTTCCAAAATCATCAGATGATGAAATGATCCAGGAGATTCTTGTGGATCATTTCTGTGAGAGCTTCTCTCTCATAGCCACACATGTCACATACAACAATATGTTACACGTTACAAGTTCATCTCACTCACACTTTATTGTATAAAATAGCGTTCGAATACAGGAAGTATTTCATCTGGAGACTCTTCCGTGGTAAGCGATCTTCCCACACTACAGATTATGGGCCTATATTTATACCGCAGATTATTATAACCAACATATCTTCTACGCACCCATTGTGCCCTTCCTTGTGCCATTCACATATCTTCATGCACTCTTTGTGCCGATTTTCCACGAACCCTTTGTGCCGATTTTAGCACATTACCATATATCCACACAGAGGCACCGACGGTGTACATTACAAAACTCTGTCATATAACCACTCACTGCCCAAGCATTAACATACCCACTCCATGACAAGAAACACAATTCTATGACCCGGTAATTACGTAGCACATCACATCATTCCTTTATTCATTAATTCCGTGCAAAATGGACAACAAATCACCGCTAATACCAACACACAACCCGGACATCCCGGAACTCGACCCTGACAACATCGTTCCGTGGATCATGGCTATTCAGTGTGAAGCAGACACTCTACATATCATACCACAAATCGAAGATAGAAATTACACATGCGATCCCCAAAACCATCGATCCGTTAGTGCCATCTGTTATGGAATGAATTAGGTTTCGTTGTTTACAGTAGTGTATGAAACAAAATTATGTGGAAAAGATAATATTATAATACTTACTGATTAATTTCCTTACTGATTACAGTATTTCTCTCTTTTTCTTCTTTGAAACTTACTGAATCGAACCAACCTGACTCTATTTACAAACAAGAACATCATGGACTTAATTATGTGACGAGTTCTCGAGTATATTAGAGTGTAAGGTGCGTGACATAATGGCACCACAGTTAAAATTTATCTACAATATATTTGATTTTGTAGAAGTGATCGAAATCAGTATAAAAGGAAAAAGTATAGTCCGAAGTAAATAAAATTATAAAACGTTTACGCTAAATTACATGTTTTTGTGCTCAGGTAACGAAACCAAAAATAATATTCAATCGTCAATCTATTCAAATTTAACTTCGTCCAACTATCATAGTAATATCAGTTTTTGTTTTTCTCAATTTTATTCAACAAAGTTTTGAAGAATGAGCGGAGAAGAAGACAACACAATTCAAAGACTCATGCTGGACAAGATGACAATGATGGATATTTGAAAAAATTATGTATTCATCAATTGCATCAGTAATTCGTCAATGTGAAGGTACCAGCTCTGTAAACAGCTTACAATCAAATAATGATAATACGATCGTAAACGAAAATAATTCAACTTTATCAACATTTCAAACAAAAAAGAGATTAAATCCTCAACAATTGGCTGATCACAAATCTATGTCAAGGTGTCGTTATTAGATGATGGGTCTCCCTACAGTGAACTGCATGGCAAATGTTTTTTCAGGTAATACGTGAATGCAGAAAAATTATAATGTGATTTGTAACGATATTTTTAATTGACCCAAAACTTGGGTTGAAAATCTGTACACGTTTTCGAACAGTAAAAAATTTTCATCAAATAAGAATGCGCAGATGTATTAGTTGTGTGTGCTGTTTGGTCATGCATGAAATGTACCGTACAAGTAAACTAGGTATCATAAACATGGTGTTGTTACTGCAAAATCATTTTCGTATAAGATTGTAACATAGTTCACGTACATGACAGTTTATAAAAAGTTTTATATCACTATTTTTTGAGAACGTTATGGACGTTGATGGAACATATATACTCCTTTTTTGTGATTTAAATCAATGAGTTTTATATTTAATCGCGGAAAAGCTGTTGAATTTGAGATTGTAGTTATGAATGTTCTATGCAATATTATTATGGCATTAAATGTACTGCAAATTTATGACAAACGTTCTGTTAATATTGCACTAAATTCCTTATGGGGTAGTAATCATGAGACGTCTGTTTGGTACGCAGTGCACTCTCTGATCATATTCAATTGTGATGCAGGTAGACATGTTTAAAATTTATTTTGTATATGCATGCTACTATGCCATCTTTGGAGGATATCCATTTATTTGGGTTACGACTGAGTATACTTGGCCTTTAAATACGGAACCTTCGTGTTTGACTGCCTTTGTTCTAGTGTTCACCTCACATTGATCTGTAAATTTGTGAAACATAACAGCTCGTAGAATATTCTGAGTCATCTTAAGTAGCTGTGTACGTGTAGTGTCCGTCGTACATACTTTCCAAAACTTCTGCGATTCGTTTACAGACTTAATAAACCTGCATACAGCCCAGACATAGTTCTAATCCTTCCAAACTAATATGCCTTCCACTGCATATAAAGGCTCGGTTGGTCCTACTTAATTTGACATGTTCACGAACATGTTTCGCTTCAGAGATGTTGGTACTTGCACATTCACGACGAAGTCGAAGTTAAAATTTTCATGCTGATAAACGTGCCACATCCCCCCAGTCACTTTTTTCACCGCGTATGAAGCACAAGAAAACTCATATATGCATTTGTAGTAATTCCTGACTGCCCAATGTGCGAGTTGTCTTGTAGCAATTTCTTTCCTTTTGAGATGAGATATATTTTAAATCCATGCAGCAGTCTGATATACCTAGAGACTACTTCTTTCAATGTAGTATTGTGACATTTTCGTCCGTCAGATTCCCTGTATTGAATCGCACATGTACCGTCAACACCCTCACGAGGCCACCAGTAGGCGAAAGAAATTAGTTCTTGCAACGATCCAATTAGAACTAGACATCGAAGCTGTAAATCACAAGAGGAGGCCAGGTATTAATTGGCAATGGAATTTTTTATGAGAAGAACAGAAAAACGGAGGTTATAGACAGTGAATGTACCCCACCGGTGTTCTTGTTGTAGACATAATTATGAGATGGCAAACCGTTTGAAACCAAGTACTTGCATATCTGAACTTCGACAACACCCCTCATCTGTTCATCGCGTAAAACCTTAAGTTGGGGTATATTATTGGAGAGTCCCATTAGTGCGTGGTCAGGAGCTACAGCCGTATCCATATATGAATCAAAAAATGGGCTATCTGGATGCCAACCATTTGCAGAGAATTCAGCCTTTTGGCGTTGCGATTTAATATTGTTTTGAAGGGAATAAAGACGAGATGCTTCCAGGATCTCAATTCCGCCTTCATTCATACCCGTGCTCTTCCAACTTGATTAATCCACACCCATTTCACGAAGAGCATACGGCTGCTCAGAAAATCTCGCGTTTGCCACACGTCTGGAATGAATGTCCAATGTGTACCCGTAGTCAGCACCTGTGACGTTCTATATGCGCATTAAGGAACAAAGCGGGCATAGTACGTCATAGGTATGAGACTTCACATCCAATACGCTGGAGACAGCGGAATAGTCACCCATAAAACCAATCGGGTCAATGAAAATTCTTCCAGCATTTCCGTATGGCTCTGTACCCACCACTCCCTCCACAGAACCCATCGAAACGTCATCCATGATGTATTTAAGCACTTCATTTGACTTCATGGAAGACGGTGCGAGCGATATAGGACGAGCAGCAGAGGCGCTGTGCCTCATTTCATTTGAAAATGTTATATAAAGGATGTAACAACCTCCGACACTCCTATGTCCAAATAGTAGGGAAGATGTATGAAAAGTCGTCGTGGTACCTCATGATAGGGTACAGCACGTACGGTATAAAGTCATCCTAAAATCCAGTTCTTGAGACGGGATTTACTGAACGAAGGTGTTCTACATGTTTTTCACTATGTAAAAGAAGTTGTGGAGTATTCAATACGATGAAAGACGATCTGAATTCCAATGAAATCGTGCGCTGTACTCCATCCTCCACCTATACATTCCTAGAGCAGCAAGATAATCAAACCAGCCTTCAATTCTCGGAACCTTCATTTCCCTGTCTGACACGAGAGAGGTAGATGAAAACGAGCTCTTCCTGCTGAGAGCCTGCTTCCTTGTTGTAATCCATAGTCGTTGTTGGATGTACAAATTCACACACGTCACCCGACTCTCTTAAAACCGTAACGCTTTCCGCAGATCTAAGGATTTGTCTCGATCCACCAGCTCTCCTGTCATGTATGATTCCTCGCGGTACAGCGACAAGGTTAGACATAGCATAGATGCACTCAGTCGACAAATGCCCCAGTATTTTTTCAGCAGATGTGCAGTTTAGAACATATTGATGGTTCATGATTTCGGTAACCACATCTTGAGAGATTTTCTCGATAAAAAAATCCATATGGAACCAACTTTACCAACCACTGTCTTTTTTTGTAACGTGATACGCTAGCGAGCTAGCATGCCATATGCTCGGCATTTCTGCACCATCGGTCATTGTTTTAGGAAATTCTCTCACATGGAACTCGACACGGTCTTCAGGCCATACTGGACCGTGGACCGTATTCCGTTCCATCATAAACAATACTATGCATGTTAAGATCAAGAACGCTCTGTCGCGATCTGCCCATTGGCCACTGATAAATATCTGAGCCATCGTCGATATTTCGCTCTGCCGTAAGATCCTCAAAAGTCGGAAGTGTTAGAATATCAATCTTTGCCCATTCTGTTGGAAGTATTATTCGAACGATATCCTTGCCACGAGATGAAACACCGCTTCCAGTATTCGTACTGGAAATTGAATGATAGATTTGAATTCAAGTTGCTGCAGGAAGTCGAAGGAAGGAAAAGTTAGTGAAGCATTTGTAAATATGGAATGGATGCAAGAGATCATGTAATTTTCGGTATGACTGAAAAAAATTCAGATCGAAGATACTTTATAGTATTGGTAAAGAAATCGTTCCTTATATCGTCACCAGCTGCGTTCCTCTCGTATAACTGAAGAAAAATTCAGATCGAAGATACTTTATAGTATTGGTGAAGAAATCTTTGGTTATATTCGTCACACGCTGCGTTCCTCTCGTTATCACAATCGAATACGTTGTTCCAAAAGTTTTCATCTTCAGAATGCGTGTTTTTAGATCATCAAGTTAAGCTACAAGAACGACTTGAACTTCTGTTCTGTCATCTATTGTTTCTCCGTCGTACTTGGTGACATGAAAGGTTCTGTGACTATTTCCGATGAGATTGGTATGTTATTTTCATCTTCCAGTACGTCAAAACCTTCATGTATTTCGTCTGTGTGTATGTTAATGTAGGGACAGTCGTCGGTATGCACGTAGGAGGTTATTCCGATATGTGTAAAACACACATGATGGGCCGCGTGATCATCATCTTGTTGAGGTAAATCGATCACGACATCTTCCTGGTTCGATAATTGTTGTCTACCGCCCACAACTGAGTACAATTCAACCTGTGCTTGTATTCTATTCCGTTTTCGTGACATGACGTTCCAATTCGGGTGATGTAGTGGCGGAATGGTGATGCGGGTGGTGTAGTTGCTGTTAAAAACAGGTGCCTGATTATGAGGTGATAAAAAATTTAATGACTTTGCATCGAAATACAACGAATAGTTTGAAAAACGTTACTTGTTTATGTGTAGAGTCGTCCGGAACTGAATGCCTACATTCAATAGGCGTAGTTTTGGGGTGACTGTGACATCTACTAGGCCATGAGAAATTTGAGGGTCTGTGTAGGTTACTTACCGAAAACTACAGTGTTTGCATGGTTACGGATGGTAACTGAAGAAAAAATTACACAATTTGTAGATATAATGTATGGGGAATTAACTATGGCATAAAGATACTGTATATTTAACGTATGAGGCATAGAAATTCACTTATGGACGGCGGAGAATAAATGGAAGAAATAGTCTGGGCCAATATTCATTGTTTAAAAAATTACACGAATGTATCATTAAACTTTTCTTTCATACACAGGAGATTTTTGTCTATGTAATCTAGGCTCGTAACTACACATTGTGTATGAGAAGTTGAATGAATAATTCATATAATACTGCGCAAAATTTAGTTTGTAATGTAGGTCACACTGACCTTTACATTCATGTTTTGAATGTTCGAGTGTATGTACACTAAATTAATGAATTCGTATGCTGTATGAACTCGTCAATGGTTCATCTATTTTACATTCACTTCATGAATGTGAAAGTATATGGTTATTGCGATTTATGCTATATGTAGGAAAGATATGACAGCATATGGGAATGATATATAGAATAATAGCAATATACATTAAAATACATGTATACCAATTATTGTATACACGATATTAATATTTTTATTATTTGTGATATCATGCGATATCAAATCGGACAATTTGATAAAAATACGTGGAAAGAAAAATAACAAAGAAATGTAATAACGAAAAACGAGATAGAGATGGAGCTATGAAAAATTGTATGGAATAAGAAAAAGTGAAAGAAAGTAGAAACTATGCAGTAAGAAGAATGAAAACCACCATCAGCAACGACCAAGAAACACATCCAATAAGTATATATTATATTATCATGTTATATGATATATATAAATCGAAATTGTTCAACCTCATATCCACCAGTTCTCTCTGAAGAGATGCACCATATGGATCTGCATAAATATAAAAATGACATTAATAAATATAAACAATATAACAAAAGTTAGTAAATAGAACATGGAAAGTTCATGAAATGGGAATCAGAGTATGAAGCCATAAACGGAAGAGGAATACAAACAAACCTATTTACCTGAACCAGGGTAGTCGAAGATGAGAAGTAACCTGTCAACGAAAATAAGATGAAGAAGAAGTGAAGATAAAGGAAGGTTAAAGATTATGAATGGAGTTATACTAAAATGTTTGAATTCATTAATAGATATTGAATACTTACCTGTGCTAAAATGTTGGCGCATGCAATAAGTTCATCGCGATTGGAACTGACATGTACTAGTCGCTGTTAAATTTCCAGAATGAGTGAACTGTCATCTTGTTGGGATCATCGTTGCAAGTTGATCGCTTCTAGTTGACTTGTTGATGGAAATGTGCGCTGATGGGGGAAAAGCAGGTAATGGAATTATATGAAATACGCACATAAACTGCTGATTAATTGAAATTTTAATAACTGAAAAAGGCACACAACGGTCATTTATCGCACTGGATTATGGTTAGGCAGATCTAAAAAATGTTGACAAATCGAAAATAACTATTGCCATTAAAACTTCCAATATTAACTTTTCATATAAAATCAAGTGAACATACGACAGAAGATAATGAAAAAATTACACAATCCGGAACTAAAGAAATCAAAAAGATTAAGGGATCCAAAAAATTAAATGTGAACGTAATCGTTCTGTCAAGTGTATGCCATACACGTGACAGAATGATTACGTCCACATGAGATTTCGTTGATAGACCTGCTATCAACGAAATGGCGTGGTGTACTCGAAATCTCTCAGAAAACACCACAAATGATGTGACCTTATACTGTGGCCGTAAAAACTCGGAATGGGCTTACAGATGCATGAAATGCAAAAAATGGATACATCATGATGTATGATACTGGCTCTGAAATATATAAGCAGCATACGAAATATATTTCATTCGTTTATGTAATTATTGTGTCATATGATAATTTTTAATAGAGAAAAAATATGCACCTATTTACCGAACTCTTGTCATCACAGAATACAGCTGTAGCTTTAAAACGGATAATTCAACAGGAAATTCAACATTATTGTACTATCATGAACGGCACCAATGGACAACAGTATGGACGCCTAAATCCAGCTGGTAGTAGTGGAACTATAGCTAAATACTTATCGTCATTAACGGAAATGGGACATGAAATGGACAAGGGAAAGGCTGGTGTGCTAAACAAGTCATTGGCTGTATCTTTAAGTATCATAGAACATTTTGTTGGAACGAAGGAGGTGGAAGAAGTTATTAACATCATCTGTGACGCTGACGCTGACGCTGAATTTGATACGAGATTATTCTCAACGCAAGTAACGTCAGTTGAATACTGTAAAGAGATTACGACTGAAATTGTGAGGAATTGTCGGGAAAGGAAGTGACTGGTTGAATGAAATGTATGAAAGCGGTGGTTTTGAAATTGAGCAAATATTCAACTCAATTTTATCTTCCCCCTGTGTTGTTTTTATTTGTTAGTGTATCCTGATATTAAAGAAGTAACATGTTTTATAATAAAGTCAATTACGTTCAAGTAATTTGTGAAATGATCATTAGTACAGTCAATTTGCTAGTTACTCTTTCTGAAATTACAATTTGTACTGAATGTTTTGTTGAGAGCATTCAGTTTTCGCAAATAATAGCCTATCTGCAAAATGTTATACTATGATTTGTAATGGAGAAGGGACAACTTTAGAACTAGACCACTTGTGGCTCACATTCTTACTATGATGTTACAGATGATGCGAACAAATGGGTGTAAAGTCGTTTCGGCTACGATAGTAACCACATGCTGATTATGCACCTGGTAATTGACCACTTACCTAATCACGGTACGGTAAGCTAAGTGGGCGGTAACATGGGGAGTAGTTGAAGTTATTAGACGCAGATATTTATGAAGTCTTATTTTTAATAAATATTTACCTCCTATCTGTATCATGTACAGCCTATGTTAGACAGGCTGTATCTGGAATGAAAAGAAATAAGGTACAGAAATCATGACATTTCCACTCCATATGGCCATTGAGATTTTGCGGAAAATCAATTAATTGATTTTCTGGAAAAAATCGAACTCCACATGGTGTATAAATTGCATACAGTGACTACCAGAGGCATAGTGTAGCGCAATTTGGACTGCAAGGTGTATACATCTACTATCATAGAAGTTACATGTAGTTTCAACCTATGTCGGAACTTGATCCATTATCGAAAGTTGAAGATAATATTGTATCAGGAATAAAAGTTAATCTTCAAGTTATTGCGATTCTTGTAGTGCTCTAAAATCAGTTATGGCGAATCGCAGTGGTGCCAGAAAGCGTTCGTAAAGATTGTTGGGGTCAACTGTTTGAGATTCGGAACCTCCATCGAAAGTGGCGAGAGCGGGTAGTTGCGGAAGTGACGATGTGGTAGATGGAATAGGTGGGCCTAGTTCTAACATGATTATGGAAAGGCGCGGTGTTGGTCAAGGACGAGGTAGAGGGACGATTCGTGGAGTTCGTGGAAACCGAAGAGGGTGTAATGGTAGAATGACCGGAAATGGTACAAACGAATCTTCATCTATGAGTGGTATGAATGAAGTGAACAATCGCAAGATGGATGATATGGATTCCAGAATGGGTAGTGATGAGATTGTAAATTCTGGAGAAATATTAGAAAGGGTATCGGTGTGGGTGCTGCATCGGACAAATTTTAGCCAGTACAAGAAGAGGTAAATTTGCAAAATTTCCGTCGATTGGAAGAAGATCTTCAAAAAATAATTGCGGAGAACAGAAGACTTTAGGTGTTGATGAATGAGTACATTGTTTCGGCCAATGAGAAAACACGGGAGGTGATGAGTAAAGAGGTTTCAATCAAGGCTCTATAATCAGAAGTTATGAAACTTGATTGTAAGAATATTGAAAAACAAGGAATGGTGCAGAGTTTAGACGTTCTGAATCAAGAACTTCTTAAAAAGGTGGGAGATAACAACAAGAGTAGAGGAAAGTATTTGGAGAGGATTATAAGGAAAGCTCCGACGAAATATTTGGGAATTAGACTGGCAGAAGACCTGAGAATTCAAAATTGGGGAATCAAGGAAACGTGTGAATTGGACCCATATAATGAGCGAAATGCCAGAAACTGGACGAACAGAGCAGACATTATACTGGAGAATAGCATAAAACGATCGGACGCTTCAATGATTGTACCAACACCAATGACCTTTCTCTGCTGTGGAAACAACATATATGCCCCCTTCATCAACAGCAAGAAAGATATTATATGTTAATTACTCAGAGCTGAACTCTCACGCAGTGAAATAGTAAACATATATCAGACAGAAGAAATGAAGGATGAAGTTGTTAAAGATCTATCAAAAGTTGGTACTTTAGAGGGGCGTTTGAGACAGTTGTTGCCTAATTTTTGTTGTGGAAGGAAAAGAGCTGCAAAAGACAAATTCTTTGAAGCACCTGGCTATGGCTCTCTTCTATCCCGATTTTATTTGAAAGAATCAGGTTCAACGGAACAAAGGGAGGCGAAAATTGATGTTGCGAAGGGAAAAAATGAAATCCTATAGAAACGGTGTGTTAGACATGTCATGGTGGCGTACTGTGGACCTTTCAGATATTCAATTATAGGAATGCGGCAGTTGTTTTGAACATTACATTGTCCGTCATGACGACGATTAAGAAATGCTGAATCTGTTTAGAAACCAGATTGGTCCTGCGGTATTGCATGATTTCATTGTATATATCCCGGATGAAGAAGAAGGGGACATTGTGGAAGGGACTATTGAGTATTCCTCGCGTATATCTGTTGATTTGTATCTGTGTAAAACTTCTTATTGTGAAAGAATATCGTGGGGAGTCGTCAGAAAGAATTCAACCCAATGTTTTCAAAGTATGTAAAACTAGCGATGGAACAGTTAATTGGGAAAATAAGAACGGTTGTAGAAGAATAAATCCCTGAAGAGTTGAAAGTACCGGAATGTTTAGAGGGACATGAAGAACGTTTGTTCAAATAAATGGAACTTGACGCCACAATATTTGTTACCACACAAGTCCGAAGGAATATTTTATATCTGTAGAATCAAGCTGTTTTCGACAGTTCATCGGAACGCAGTGCGGAATTATTCATGACTGCTTTATCGCAGAAGTAGTGTCTGACTGGAAAAGTATTGATAAACTTTGAAGGCCGTACAGCGACGGACCAGCAAAAAGTACTTTATTTGAAGATGAAGGAGGTAATGATGTGAATGGGAATAGAGACGAATATTTGGATTGCCATAACATGTAATGTGAAGTAAAATAATGTATATGAACATGTTAGGTGGAGTAATTACCTTCGTCATCCTCTCCAGTATCAGATGGTAGAGATCTGAACGAATCCCTTTCCCTGTAGAAACTATTAATGTAGAAACGTTTCTTCGGCTATGGTAACTGTTCAGTTAACGAATAAATTCCGAATGTTGACCACAATACATGTACAGATGAACATATAGCATCAAAATCAATGATATCTTACCACTCTCCTGTTTCCAAAATATGTTCCACAGAACTTCTGTCTGCGCCATGTCTTGTATGGTCAACCTCATCAGATGTAGGCCATCTATGGCATATGCAATTCAGAGCTTGATGTACATTGTCCAGAGGCTGAGTGAATTACATGTATTGTATGAAAGCCAAGTTCTTCCTGTCTATAGTACGGTATTGTTTTGTATGGAATAGGAAGAGGACCTTTTCTATATATTAAACGGGGTTACCCCCGTCACCACCCTTTATAGAGACGAAGCCAATCATTTCCTCCTTGCTTGGACCAAGCTGTGTTGTTGCAAATATTAGTTGCATTTTCGGCGATGTGGTTTAGAAGGTCTGTAGTTTACAATATTTCTATAACTGTTATTCTGTTGCATCGTTGGAGGATGTCTGCCAACTATGTTCCCTAACTTGACAAATGTGAGAGAAATTTCGGGGTTTGTAAGCAACAGACCGCGGTTTCGGAAGTAGGTTTGAACGAGATCCGTGGAGACTGTCAGACTAGTACGTGATAATCTTTTCAATATTGGAGTAATAATTTGCGTTGTGGATTCGTTACATAGTCCCATTCTTTGTCTTGTGGCAACAACCTCTTGTAATGAAACATAAATACCGTCCCGTATCAAATATGGTGATAACTGTGTTTTACTTTTAGCCGTAGTAGTAGTCCCTGTCGAATGAGGTATAGAAATCTAGATGAAACGTTGTTTTAGAAACGCATCATGTGTTGAAATTCGACGTATATTTGAAATTGTTGGTCCCATATTATTCACTGTTTCATCCATTCTTGTTGCCATCCTTTTGGGAGTAGACCTATATGACTGCTTCAAGAATGCATTGAAGTGCTCATAAGGTGATACATCAATAATACTTAGACTTCCAAACCTAGAGATGTCTTCTACCACGTGGTCCAGTAAATGGAACTTCAATGTGTGTATTCCTGTATCGCAATGATTCTGAAATGATTCTATGGATTGCAATTTGAGAATGATAATTCTGTCTATGATTTCAGCTATCGATTCCTGTAACCATCTGAGGAAATTGCTGTCGTATAGAAAATCTTGCATTATGTTCCGTAATTTTTGCAAATATTTATCAAAGGGGAATCATCCTGGTAACCAGTTACTCTATTGATATATCCTTCCATGAAAGGGAAAACCATATCCAAACATTTATAATATTTTCCCTCCAATATTCCTCGAATTCAATTACTTAGGTAGAAACCGTTCATCCGTTGGGACTTCTCCCTTGTTGTGAAGTGAACATGGAAACCGGATGCACCGAACTGGTTTTCTATTGCATAAAGAAGTGAATTACAAGCCTGTAACAATTACACGCGCTGTGTCCGAAATTGTTTCCCGTTCTTCCGTTTGTCCATGCATTTCATAGTTAAGAATGGACTTGACAGATATGTCATGAAACAAGTTTTGATTGCTTTAGAAGTACCGAGATGAATAGTATGAAATGGTTCATACGTAAACATTGATAACACATCTGGAAGAAGTAGGTGCGGATGTCTCTTCTCCAACTTCTCCAGAAATGGGACCCATGGTGCAATATAAATGTCCTGTAGAATGTTTGTGATTTCCTTTGTAAGACATTCTTCTCTGCCATTTACGACGCTGTATTTGCTGATTTAAACAAAGCGGTAACCGCATCCCTTCTGGTTCGTACAAATTGAACGGTTCTGGGAAGCGATAATGCAGATATTGGACCTGTCTTGAAAATTGCTTGAAGTCACTAAGCATCGCACGCATGTAAGTGTGGTGGTGAAGTTATGTAGAACCCCATACATTTCTTTTCTTTCTGGTATGTCACAGAAGTATGTCATTATGAAAGGGAAGCAATTCCATTTCATCTTGTTGCTTGTACATACCGCAAAACCTTCAATTGAATTTTCAATTGAAGACGCAAAAACCGTTGTCATTGTGTCATGCAACGAAACCATTTTATCATCTCGACCCGCACTGATGAGGTCAGTGGTACTTGATCGTCAATCGCAATAATTTCATCACTGTCTGTGTCAGTATCATACTGGAAAGTCCTAGAGGACTACTGCGGCAATTATTGCGGCAGTAGTTCTCTAGGACTTCCTCTGACTGCGATCATTATAAGCCAACAGTAAGAAAGCCAACTAAATTATTTACATGGTTTATCAGAAAACGTCGAAATTGTACAGACATATTCATAAATGTGAACATGTATGGGATAACCAACTAAGGATTGAGACCATAAATGTGTTGCTGTTTTATCTGTATATATCTTTAACGTTCCAACGAAGGACTTCGGCGACGTGTCTCTAATTTTATGACACTTAATTGCAGACTTGTCATTAGTCATTACAAGGTTTCTTATGGACATGTACAACTGTGCCAGAACAATTCGGAGTGTAAAGGAGTCACGGTTAACCTCATTGATAAAAGGTCTAAATTTCACATCAGTGACACTACTGACATTCATTTGCGTACGTAACACATCAATGACGTCCTTTTTGTATAATAAAGCTTTTCTATTATCGTCTGAGGCAGTGTTGTATGGTATCTCCATTTTTTGAAAATCGTCATCGATTAAACTCCGATCCACTGTTCTGTCCACAATTTACATGCATTTATTCCAACCATTTATGTGGTTACGAACAACATCTGCACTAAAAATATCTGATCGAGGCATCCGGACTACCTAACGTATCCGGATTACCTAACTTACAGCGTCAATTACAAGTTCTTCTGATAACGTTACCAAAATTATTCGATGTAACTTTTACATCAGTGACCTGTTCCGAAGATTCAAACTGACGTTGATAATCAGGAAGTGCACAGTCGGCACGATGATGGGACAGGAAAACGACTGAAGAACCTGTCGAAAATCGACCAAAGCTGTTCGATCGATACGTTGGCAAAAAGGAGGAGGAGTGATGGGCGTGAAAATATTGGCCAGTAATTGACTGGCTTTGTGATGGGTTGCACGGCATACATGAGGCAACAAGGCGTCGTGTGCATGCGGCAACAAGGCGCCGTACAGTAAAAATTAACTCTTGAATCAGGCTTTTAGGTTTAACACGTGTAAGACACGGTCAGTCAAAATGTGCGACACACACACGTGTGTATGGAAGTACTTACAGTATTCGGCTATTTTGAGAAGTGACACTGCATGACCAAAATCGAATGGCGAATCGTGGAACGGGCGTACAATTACTGTACGATAATCTAGTGGCTCACTTTAAGACGGCCACGTGTGAATTATATTCAACGGCGGACGGAACAGACGTATGGCGTATATAATGATGCGCAGCTTGAAACGAGGAGGAAAATAATAAAAGACACACAATATCAACCCCCCGACGACCCAACATAGAGATCACTCTAGAAAGCCCAATCAAGCAACTTGACTGCCACGTCACCTAGCACGTAGCCGCACTAAAAAGGTGAGGCGTACGTTGCGTGTTAGTATTCCTCCTAATGGCCGGCCACGAACAGGCCTGGGGATACCACTCGCAGTAGGCTGGAATCGGTCCGTCTCGGTCTGTAACGACAAACCAGTATTGTTTTGTCCGGACTCGATAGACTAACCGTGTGCCACATTGGCCGACTGGGAACAGAACACAAAATAAAAACGTAAGTCGACCAGATTAACATTTATACGATCGTAGAAAGGAATAAATAAAAGCGTAGAAAGTAAGACGGCACAGCCTGGACAGAAACTACAGAAACTCCAACTTTAACTGCACTTGTCAACGTATTTCGGTGATTGATTTATGCGTAGTGATCCATTTTACATCGTCAAATAGATGGAAACAATCAGAGTCGGATAACTGGAGTTATTGGTCATGGTTAACATGAAACATCATGTCAACAAAAGCAACAATCACTTCAAACGTTTCCTATTCCACCACCACCATTTTTATGCAGTACGTACTACCTCAAACATCAAATATTGAACTACAACAACCAAAAGCTAATAATCAACCTCAAGTTCCAACAGCAAATAATGAAACAACAATTCAACCTTATCGACCCGCAACAATACCAACAATTCAACCACTATCACTGAATCAACTATTTTAACCACCTTCAATACCAACATCATCGAATATAGACAGACCTCCTGTAAGAGGGCGAGGAAGAAGAGGGCAGTGTGGGAGGAGGAGAGGTCGGATAACAGCTGGAAGGAGACCTTTATCAACAGGAAGGAGCAATTCCAGATCTTGCAACGATAGACATTTAGATGCAAGTGGCGGTTGGACCATGCAAACACCGCTTGAAAAACAATTGTTTATGAATCTGTTTTCAAAGACAATGTGTTTTATGAACGAGCTCGGTTATGTTTTTAACAGCTATGGAAAATATTGAGGTTGAGATGCGAATAAGGGGTTTAAGGAAAAGCCGAGCTGATTTTATTATTTTATTCATTGACTCTTTAATTAAACAGCTTTTTGAATGGACTAACAGATGTATAAGACTGCAGGAAAATGAGGTAAATTTGGTCACACTTTGTGAGATGTATCAATATTTAGCTATTTTACTTTTCTCCCACTCATGTGGACTTAGTTTTGAAAAGACAGTCGAGGTATTGGGTCAATGAGGATAAAATTTACCGCGTGTAGAGAAGGTAAGATGGATTTGGGAGCATATTCTAGCGTACCCAGAAACTGGTAGAGGGACTTGTAGAAGTTTACAATGGCAATTTCAATGTGATAAAACAAGGTTATTGTCGGAATTTGAGGCGGTCGCATTCCGTGAGACTTGAAAAGTCTATTTTTTCCACTGCATCTTTTCGGCACGCTTGATGACGATTTATTTGGCACCCGTGCACTTAATAATCAGATAAAATCATTTAGTGCACGTAAGGTAGGCACGGAGGGACATTCGGCTGATTCAATTGCCGATGCTTTGTCAAGAATCACGTTAGCAATTCACTTCCGTCGTCGAGGCGGAAAACATAATATTCCGTTCGAAAACTCCTCACAACTTTGTTGGATAGCCGTGGAGAGGAGGTATTAAACAGCTTCGTTATAACTGCTAAATATGGTTTTGGGAAAAAATACTTCATGGAACTTATGGCTGAGTTCGGGCTGGGATCTCTCTTCGTAATGCCTCATCATTTACTTCGAGTACATCCATTTGTTGCGGCATCTTTTTTAAAACCTACTGTCCATGATGATTATGAAGAAGGGGACTAGAACGAAAACAGGATTAAAAGTGGGGAGATCGGAGATATGATGACTGTCATGAATGTAGGTAACGAAAATATGGATAGGCGATCCTCTTTCGTTATCAACGATAGTCCTGATTTTTTTCCGTCCGCGTTTACTGGTACCAAACTGGTTTCAGGAATTGGTACTGTAATAAGACAGAAGAGAATGACGCTGTAGCTGTACTTGAACATGGGACGGATACGTTTCGAATCTTCTCCGTTTTTGGTATGCCGTACCGGAAGGTATCTCCAGAAATTTAAATTCCTGGATTGCTGTCCCAAAACCGACAGACCAGTCAATACATTCGCTAATTACGAAGCAGGTAGCAGATGTTGTATACAAAGATGTGGCTAATAATGAGTGTATAAATCTGATTAAGTATAGATGTTCGTTCTTAACGGAAGGACAACGCTATGCCGATTGGTTCGTTTTCAGGCAATTCAAAATAACTGGGACAAATGATTTTATTATTGTTTCTTCAAGTAATTCTTTTAAGGTTTCATGTGGCATGGATGGTATTGAAGATTCCACTTTGAGTTTGAGAACTTCATCAGATTTTATTTCTATGATCGCACGTAGCTGATTTTCAAAGAAGGTATCGACTGAATCAATGATGCGAGGGAGCTCCAATGAAAATTCTGTGATGCAATCTCTCCGCATGTGTGATTTTATTTCAGCTTTTTTCGAAGTTGGCATGTTTGGAAACAAAGACTATCCATATCTTGCATGCTCACTTGATGGAATTTCCGTCATTTCGTTCTGGAAAGATCATAATTTGGTTCTTGATGGTGATGGTGACTTTGAATGGATGGCGATAAGTATTCGTTAGACTCAGTCGAAATTAATACACAAGTAGCTGCTACAACACTTGCAAGTGTAATACATCTTGCTTCTGAAGAATTTATTTACTGTGAGCTAGGTGATGAGGATTCAAGGAACTATATTCCGAAATAATATATCTATCAAGTATTTGCACAGCTTTCTTTCCTCCAAATGAAGAACATCGTTTTTGTACTAGCTTCAGAAAAGGGTATAATCTATACTGTTGTTGCACTCTGCTCCGTACATCTTCTGAATGTTACATTATATGCAATAATTTCAGTTGCTGATTCAATTTTGAGGTAAGCATACGAAGAGAATGCAGTAATACCCCAATTTGTGTCACCTGATCTCGTGTAAATAATTAAGGATCTGCATCGATTCTGGTCTATTGTAAATGTACATGTTAAAGAAAATGGTCCATTTGTTCCATTGAATTTGTTCAAGCATGCAACCCAATCATTTTATTCCAAAACAAAGGCCGGGGTTGACGGCGCCACCCAACAAAGGGCAACATTACGTAGCTCAACATCTCATTTTCAGTGGGAACAGAAATTGGTTTGCCAGATTATGAAAACAGTGTGCGTGAATGCTGTTATTTCATGGAGAATGTTCAGTCGTCGGGATCTTCTAAGTTCCCCTGATAAATTTAAAGGGCTAAATAAGTTCCGGAACGTGCTCAAAGTCCAATCTACCGCGGAATACATGTTTGACACATCACAGGAGCTTTTATTTTATGCGCAGACTTTGTCAACATCAGAATAAATACCTGATTTTGTTGAGGTTGGTAACGATGAAAGAGACAGAGTCATACAAATAGGGAAGAAACGAAATCTAAATCGCCTGACTTTTTGCAACAGTTCAGATGGTCTTTTGCTGCGTCTTTCCGTTCAAGGACATACGTCAGTACAGCGTAGATATGCCTACTGCGCTCTATGTAGCCAAAATAAAAAGAGAGTTGATGGGTTAACTCCGCGGAGTGGATACCGTACTACATTTTCTTTTAATCTATTTTCCACAAATTTGTGTGTGCGGACTTATGCTGGGCTTCGGAAGAGTTGCTGGGCCTTATGTCACACCACTCACGAATTGAGACTTTTCCAAACTCCATTTCCTCCTCGATCAAGTAACGATGATGAACATGATTTTGAAGGGGGCATGGAAGTACATGGTGACCCTCCATCAAATGACACCGATAGTGATGACGAATCGGTAAATTCTCCCCCGGTATTACGCAGAGCTCGCCTTCGCTGAATGATTATCTGAATTTTTTGGCCCTTATTTTCAATACAAAAATAAATAAATAATTTACTGCTGTGATCCACATATGGATCCTAACTCGTTTTGAACACCTCTGATTTATCCAGATCGCCTTGCTTTCCTATCCTTGTCACGTCTTACACACATGTCCCATGAAACTGTGACTTGGCAAACATGTAGTGCAACTCTTACTTTAGAAGTATGTCCAGTCAAAATAAAAAGAAACAATTTTTGACGAACTAGTGGACCCACCAATATTGTGTTCCATATATGGAACACCAAAAACAGACATTGGGGATATGGAGGCCAAAAAAGTGCAGGAAATTAAATAATTTATTTTCTTTTGAAAAAAATGAATTATTTAATTTTCTGCAATTTTTCGGCCTCCAAATGGAGGAAACGTTTCTGTAGGAAATTAAATATTTAATTTTTTGCAGTAAAAAATCAATTATTCAATTTTCTGCAAATGTTTTGCCTCCATACGGAGGAAAACGTTTTACATATTTTCTGTTGTCGGCAGCTTCTAAGTAAGATGACAGCCTGTATTAAATACATGACATAGCAAATAAATGACAGAAACATATACACAATTAACTAGAACCGTTTCCGAGAACAAATGTACATTTTACTTTAGCATACATTTAGAAATAAACTTATACATGCAAGGTAAACAACTATAAATTCATTCAAGGAGCAAGTATCAACCTAACGGTGGCTCTTCAACATCCGTCATTCTCCAATAATACATTTTTTGTGGTCCATCCTCATGGCCATCATCACTTTCATCGGGTTCTCCGTTGCTATTACCACAACTCGAAGTACTGCTTGAACTTTGTGATGTGCGAACAGATAGCCGTTGACCTTTCCAGTAAAAACTGTATCCATATGCGTATTAAATAGCATCTTTCAAATTGCTACCGTCCGGGATAATATACATATGATATCTCAGCTTTCCCGTTCCATTCCATCCTGCCCCTACATGCTGAACGTAACCATTTCAGATGAAAATAGACTGTGGGGTATTTGAATTTCATGCATTTCCACTTGAAATTCTGTCCTTTTCCTCCTGACTAAAATCGACATAATGATGGGACCCAGCAGCTATCCATAAAT
>JAULBU010009179.1:0-25146 GCA_032358235.1 Odonthalia washingtoniensis
TCCGTCAATAACGATACGGATTTAGCTATAGTTCTACTACTGCCAGCCGCCTTTCCACATCCATACTATTGTCCATCGGAACTGTTCATGATAATATGAGATGTTTCTCTTGAATTTCCTGTTGAATTATCCAGTTTAAAGCTACAGCTGTGTTCTGTGACGAAGAGAGTTGGGTAAATAGGTGCATATGTTTTGCTTTATTAAAAATTACCACACGACACATTAATTGCATAAACTACTGAAATATTTTTCGTACAGTGCCTATATATTTCAGAGACAGTATCATACATCGTGACGTATCCATCTTTTTCATGTCATGCATCTGTATCCCCATTACTAGTTTTGAATTTCACATATTTGTGGTGTCTTCTGAGAGATTTCGAGGACACCACGCAATTTTGATGATGGGATACACGTAACAGAACGCTTACGTTTACATTTAAATTTTTGGATCCATAAATCTTTTAAATTGCTTCATTTTCGGATTGTAAAATTTTATTGTTATTTTCTGTCGTATTTTATATGATTTTTTATAAAAAAATAATATTGAAACTTTTAGTGGCAATAGTATTTTTTCGGTTTCGCAACGTTTTTCAGATATGCCGTTTCAGTGTGAGAATTGACCGTTGTGTGCCTTTTTCAGTTATCAAAATTTCAACTAATCAGCCATTTATGTGTCGTTTTCATACAATTCCATTACGTGCTTTCCCCCCAATCTGCGCACATTTCCATCAACCAGCCACAAGTATAAGCGATCAGCTTCCAACGATGATCCCAACACGATGACTATTCACTCATTCTGATCATTCAACAGCGACTCATACATGTCAGTTCCTATCGCGATGCACTTATTGCATGTGTCAACTTTTTAGCACTGATAAGTATTCATTGACTAATAATTCATTCAAAAATTTTGGCACAACTCCATTCATATTTGTTGACCTTCTTTCAACTTCACTTCCTCTTCTGACTTTCGATTACAGGTTGCTTCTCATCTTCAACTACCCTGGTTCAGGTACATTGGTATGTTTTCATTACCCTTCCGTTTGTGGTTTATTACTCTAATCCTCATATCATCGTCTTTTCATATTCAATTTACTAACTTCTATTCTAGCGTTTATGTGTATTGATGTTATCTTTATTTGTCTGCAGATCAATATGGTGTATCTGTTCCCAGTGAAAAATTTAGATAGATATATATATATATATATATATATATATATTGTATAAAATGATATATTAATATATACTTCAATAAGTTATTGTGTGCGTTTCTTGGTCGTTGCTTATGGTGGTTCTCATTCTTCTTCTATTACATAATTTCTACATTTTTTCACTTTTCCCTGTTCGATACTATTTTTCATAGCTCCATCTCTATCACATTTATCATTATTATATTTTTTGGTTATTGCGCTTTCCTCTTATTTTTATCAAATTGTTCGATTTGTTATCGCATGATATCACAAATAATAAAAATATTAATATCGTGTATACCATAATTGGTATACATGTATTGCAATGTATATTACTATTATTCTATGTATCATTCCCATATGCCATCATATCATTCCTACATATATCAGATATATACATCAGAAAACGCAATAATCATCCACTTTTATATTCAAGAAATGAATGAAAAACGGATGAACCATTGTCGATTGCATACGGTATATGAATGAATTAATGTAGTGTACATTCACTCAAACATTCAGCACATGAATGAAAAAGTCAATGTGACTTACATTACAAAATACATTTTTCGCAGTATTATATAAAGTATTCATTCAACCTCTCATACACAATGTTTAGTTACGAGCCTAGATAACATACACAAAAATCTCTTGTGTATGAAAGAAATTTTCAATGATACATTCGTGTAATTTTTCAAGAAATATATGTTGGTCCAGACTATTTCTTCCATTTATTCTTCGCCGTCTGTAAGTAAATTTCTATGCCTCACACATTAAAACATACAGTATCTGTATGCCACAGTTAATGTTCCATACATTTTATCTTCAAATTGTGTAGATTTTTTCTTCAGTTACGATCCGTAACTATGCAAACCCTGTAGTTTTCTGTATATAACCTACACGGACCCCCAAAATTCGCATGGCCTAGTAGATGTGACATTCACTCCAAAAACACGACTCTTGAATTTAGGCATTTAGTTTCGGAAACACAGACGATCTAGCCCAAAATTAGAATATAAACGTACACATTTCTTGGCCTACTACGAACTATTACGCTATCTAGTATCAGTATCTCAGATTCGGTTTTGTGATTCTTATTCTTCTATAAAAATGTCACCAGCACCATTTCCTTCTCCTTTTATCTTCACCCCCTTACTTTCATTTACTAAATTAAACTACGTTTAACTGTTGCTATCGCTACGAGTATTGATATCCCAGCACCTTTAACTCACCCCACGTTCCGTATTGATAGGGCTACATCCACGTGCACGTCACCCTTGCTCTTGCTCTGCCCAGTTCCTGTCCTCCGTTTGCACGCCTCGACTGCAACATGCCCAGATTTTGTCTCCCCCAAAGCCTAACATCGGTAAGCGTACAATGACACATACTCACCCCTCTCTACAATACAACTCGTACTGTCACTTCACGAGCCCTGTATCCAAACCTAATTAATCGCATACACTACTGTCTACAATTACTTCGCTCCCCTGGATAACCAAATCGACATCAAAGCTACTACTCAGAATACATGTGGTTGTATTTGACCACCTGGTCGTTATTGAAAATCGCGACAAGTATAGCAGTTCTGTCACTCTCAGTGTCATTCGACATGTTTTATCAGTTGTACTGCTTTGAAATGGAAATGTTGTCTGTCACAGTCATTTAACAGTATGAATATGTGTTGCATCATGGAGTTGAAAGTACTTTCATACTGTATGTTAAAATTAACCTGCGCAGTAACAGTGTCAAACCTACATGACAGGTTTATCGAAATTATGGAAAATAGAGAATTGAAGTAATTGATGTCGATATATGGAACGGTGGAAACGACGATTTACCATAAATAATAAAGGATGCTCAGAGGGACTACAGAATCGTCATGTGATTCGAGACCTTTGACGGTTCGTTGGGATACAGTCTCACAGGTAGGAAGGAGCCGATGGGCGAAACGATAGAGCGGACTAGGTGTGTAATGACGATGATGAATGGAGACGGATTATGTGAGTGATGAAGATGATGAGGGGAGGCAGATTAAGTCAGTGGCATGGATGATGAGTGGAGTTCATTTAGGTAAGTGATGAGGATTATGAGGGAGACGGATAAGTGAGTAAAGACGATGAAGATGGGAGACGTATTAGGTGAGTGAAGACGATGATGATGGGAGAAGAACTAGATAAATATGGAAGGGATGATAAAGGAAGATGAAGAAAAGAGAAAATGACGATGATGAAGATGGATGAGAACGACAAATGACGATGATGATACATGGAGAAAAAAGCAGGCAAAGAGATGACGAAGTGACGATGAAGTGACGGTGATGATTGAATGAGGAAAATGCCGTTATTATAAACGACGAAATGTCGGATAAAAAATGCAGATAAACATAAATTGAAAAACAAGATAGGCGACTCATTGGAGAGAAAGCGGGATCTGCGCATAATGGAAAAATGGCACGAACACTGTTTCCGACAGAAGGTGACACGTTCACACAATCAGTTACAAGGAGTAACCCATATCAAGGAGATCACCGAGGTACTGTATGGGATGCTACACCGAAATCACTTCAGTGATACAATATGCAATTACCGCATATTACTTTCAATCCCGCACACGGTGGTACTATTCTTAACTACATTTATGGCTTTTTCTTACAAAAAAATAATGACCTGAACTATAGGTACATTGGTGAGACACGTGTTAATGACCTCAGTTAATCTAATTAGAAAGTAGACAATTGTCGGAATTTATATTACACGTTTCATCATCCATCAAATACACGAAAAAACTTCATTGTTTATACCTATTTTTGAAAGAGAAGATCTATCAAATGAAACAGATAGACATTATTGAAGACATCAGACAGCATTCGAATCCAATTTGAATTCTAACGAGTAAATACCACGGTGAAGGGAGACCATGCCCAAAGCGCACCCATGGACGATCAACTATCATCTCCTGGAGTAAAAGCGATCCCACATGGCATCGCCATGAACTGCGAATCGAGTTGCATATAGGATACATCAGGGTGAATGCTTCGACCCTACCTAATCCGTAAAATAATTCAACCGCGACAGGATAGTAGGCTCAGACCACCAGCAAAACTAAGTTGCGGTAGACGTAATAATATTCTAAACCTGAAACCACATCCCCTTTCTCTATTGAATGACTTCTCGTCCAACTGATTTTTATTCTTCTTGACCGGCCATTTTGACAATTTAAACTCTCCTGCTGGCAAGAGGATGAGTTCGACGCAGTCGAGGCCAACAAACGAAGCGAGGAGAAACAACCACGGAACAGGAATAGCGACTCTAAACTCAGCGCACATTCAAGGCGTGTACCCGACCGCACCTATTTGGCTGCAGCAACCAAAAGGTAATCCATAGCCCCATCTTCCGAATAAATCCGTCTGGAACCACATTCCCTAACTTTTCGTACAACATCCATACTGTCGACAAGAAGGTCGCTGAAATCACCTCCCACATTGGGATCTGAGCCCTCCACTCCAACTAGAAAGGATTATCCAAACTCGGCAAACGACCCCGAGCCATTACCGAGGAGTGCGACAGAAGAGAAGCGAGCTGAAAACTCGAAAAAGTTGATATCACATGGTGAATAAATGATAGAAGCATAAAAGACGACTACCCGAAAGGGAGATAAGATGTGGCTCTGGTTCATAATTTCATCAGATCACATACCATCAAATCCTGGAGACCGGAATTGGTAGTACTATGGGCCGACTTCTTGGACCAAAGGGAGGCATATATGCTGAAAAGAAGTATGGTAGATCTATCCCAATCATTTATTTCCCTCCTATTTAGAGAGGAACATCTGAGCCCTAAATACATGCTCACACCCACCCCAGGTAAAGAACGTCGACCCAGAAGAAGAACAGAGAGGCCCGTTCATTCACCAAGATAGACATGGTTTTATTCACAAAGAACATCATATACCTAGATAGAAATCGTTTTCGCCTGAATTAAAACATACGGGCATATTACGAAATCCTGACGGAGGCGCCCTAGATGACCATTATGACTTCGACAGAAGCAGCGATGATGAAACCGACAGACATCCGACTAATTGGCCACTCGAACCGTCGGCCCCAAACTTCGGTTTGACAAGTAACTCGTTGGGAGGTCTTACTTACGAGAGAAAAGGCTTTGAAATAAATGGCCTGATGAGGGCGTTCGTAGGGAAACTCACATTTTCTGGGGGTTGGGAGGAGAACTTAGATAATTGTGTAAACATCTGCAGTACACTTACTACCATGTCTGAAGTTACCGCAGAAGAGAAGCTAAAGTACGTCACTGTTATGTTCACCAATGACACTTTGAAAAATTATGCAAACAACATTCGCGGATGTGGAACCTTCGAAAAATACATGTCAATGCTTCGGTAGTGTTAAAACAATGAAGATATAAAATGGCTAATTCTAACAAAATTTAAGTCCATGACACTCACTGAAGCAATGAAGGACGATCCAAAGCAGTCGAAGGTATAGGTCTTTCGTAAGTTTTTCGCAAAGATGATGACATCATAAAACCAATTGCACGCGACATAGCACACTGGCCAATTCCACAGGGGCCGCCTGGTGACTGCCGTCAACATAGCTTTGATCCAAGCAGCTCTTGGCTATCGGATGCTGAGGATGAACAAACAGAAGGTGAATAGGATTGCGAACCAATTTAGTGAAAAACTGAGAACAGCAGGCCTAAACGCGCCATTTCGTTTTCTGTAATTTCACATGCTGGTGGCATGTGCAATTACAGGAGACGATGATGGAACCTGCTACTTTTTAGGTAAGTTTTGTGGAGGAGAGGAGAGGAGACCATCTAAGAAACCCTGGACGACTTCAAATCAGTGACAGGGTATGGGGGAAACAAGAATCATGTTAGACGTCTTATCCCATCCTGGATGCCGGGGTGAAGGGGTGCTTCGTATGCGGAGAAGACCACAGCGCTAATAGCAGCCACAGAAGGGAAAAGGTGACCCCAGCCATCGAAAAACTCAAAAAAAAAACCCGAGGTGATGCTGACGGTGGAAGACCTAGCGTTCTTTTTAGACATGGTCGACGTTTAAAAGGTTGAAGAGGATGAATGAGTAAAGGAAGATCATGTCAGATGGTTAGAAGAGGAAGCCGTGAATGAGTACTATGACATGATATACATGACAATTGAGGAAAGGATGACGGTCGAGTTATCTCTATCGAATAACCCATACTTGCACGGTATATAATACAATAGCAACTTACTATCCGCACTGCTGACGATGAGCGACCAGGTCAAAGACCATACTGGACCCAAGTTAAATGGGGTGGTAATGGATACGGCTACAAACCGTAGGTATGTCATGGGGAAAACGAAATATCACGCATACGAGAGAGAATTCGGACAAATAATTTCTCTGAGATATCTACTAAAATGGTTGAAAGGAATTGGGGGCTGAACTAGGGTGATAGTAGAGTATACATTACAGATACCATTTTTAAACTTGAATAGGTCAATAGAAGTTGTTTTTTGCGATTATTGACAAGGAAGACCATCATTTCTATCTAATGGCGATATGATATAGAATGATATTGGTCTCCAAGGTCGTTATATCCACGTCGACGAACTGAGATAACCGCTGAAATTATAAAACTAATTCTTCGTATACAGATGGAAAGCTGATTCCATACCATAGGCCATGTACACGGAGAAGAAGCTTCGCACAATTCATCTAAACTTTGGCCATCCATCTGTTCAGTCGAGCTATCAACTGTTGAAGAGAGAAAACACAGAGGGACTGGATGAAACTATCTTGACAAAACTTGATAAGATATGTGATGATTGAAAACCTGCAGCACAAACGACGCCGCACCCAGACAATTCAATTTCACCGTCAGAACAAAGTACCTGTAGTTTAATCATTGGATCATCAGCGATGCTACGTTCCCGAACAATAGACCGGTCCTTCACATGGTGGATTAATCATCCTAATTTACCGCCGCATGTTTTTTGAAGAACCAAAACACCAGCGAGATATGGAGATCCATTGCAAAGTTGTGGTTCTATTCGTACATGGGCCCTCCAGATTACCTCGTGGTTGACCAAGGTCTAGCTTACTTGTCGATGGAAATGAGAGCGAGAGCCGACGCAGCACATATCGTGATGGAGGAATGACCTATCCAAACCCCAGCCTTCATTGGCATGTTCGAGCGGTACCATGCACTACTACGCAGCGCGTGCGTAAAACTACGACAATAGCTCTAACGAGACAACTACAACGACCAAGAATTCCTGAGAATGGCAGTGTATGCAAGCAACATTACCATAGGGTCGGAGGGTTTGTGCCCAATGATTCTCGTCTTCAGAGCTCCGCCCCATATTGCACGTGCTTTGCCTTCCCCGGATCAACTGCAAAGACAACAAGCGATCAAATGAGACAAGTTGATAATCGGAACGAAGCATTCCAAGCTCCGCATCGCGCTTGCTTTTAGACACCCTTCAGGTCGAAAAGGATTGGAGATATACGAGAAGCTGTGTGCTGGCCCATTCGTATATCCAGTCCTCGTCTATCGGACGACCTCTTAAAATTAGGAAGGCCACTTTCGCTGCATTAGTATTGGAGGTGAGCCGGTGGCAGTATAGCTAGTTGACGGGAGGCAGATATTTAGATCGACTGGTATTAAGCAGTAGGTCAAATCAACCCTCACGAATTCTGTCAACACGTCGAAATGTGACGCAGAATCGCCATACCACGAAGGAGACCTACCATACCCACCGGAAGAAACCCCGTAGGCAATTACATTGGATGAATTCGAGCAGCCAAAAGATATCTCCCTCTTTGCCGACAAAGCAAGAAATATCCCTGTGAAAAATGCTCGGCAGAAAGATGATCCTTTTCAAAGTCGAGAAGTCTTGAGCTGGAAGGTTCGATGAAAGACTGAAATTTGAAACCAATCTACGAGTGAAAAATTAGTAAGAACGTAAGGATATTTGGATCCCGTTTTGTAGATGAGCTGAAGAAATTTGGACATTGGCTGAAGAAGAAGAGTTGTTTGGTGGTGTAAAACTATGCGGATGTCAATGCGACCTCAATCGCCACCCAAGCCCCGAAGGTATAAAGATATTCCCAACGTGTGGCACTATCACTTTCTGCACCCATGCTCAACATGGTGTCATATAGCAGGGATGTAACTCAGGCGTATATTCAATCTCATTCAGAGTTGGAGCGCGAAGTTTATATCAGAGCACCTGCGGAGTTGGGTCTGCCACGAGGTTAAACCATTGTAGCGAATAACGGAATCCGTATTACATTGGTACTTGACCTCCCTAGAATATCACTTCGACACCTGAAAGATGCGGCAAGCACAATCCGACTCTTGCATAATAATTCATCACCAGCAATATGACGAAACGGGCTCCACAAATCGTATAATTCTTCTCCACGTTGATTAGTTACTGAGATTCGGTTCAAATGCGATTTTGGAAGAAGAAAAAAGATCATCTCGTGCCTGTAAATTCAAAACCCGTACCCCTCTATCATCCAAGAAGACCTCCTTTAACGGTGTCCAAATAAGCTCCAACACCCTCCTGAATACCACCAAACATAAATTCGAAATCTGCCAGGCCAAAAAGATAGAGAAGTTGGAAATAGCAACCACTCAGAAGCCATTAACCAACCAGAGGGCTCTTGCGCAATAAGTGGGGGTTAACTTCCACCCAGACATAATCGCGCCCCTCCAACTGGTTGATCCCGGAAGCGAACCAACAACCAATGAAGAATTCAAGGGATTGGTGGAAGGCAATAATTTTTTAAGGGACACGAGAAACCAATGCCTAGATTCCGTACCCCTGGACCTAACCACAACACAGATTGTCCTGCTGACAGATGCTTCTTTTGCTAACTCAAAAGGCATTAAAACCATCTAGGATATACCATAATGATGATCTATGACAATCCTAATTGGAACATCATCCATTATGGAAGTAAGAAGTGTAAAAGTATCGCACGATCCGTGATGGCCGCAGAAATCCAGGCCCTCGATGTCGGTTTTGATTATCCGTTCATTGTGAAAGACCTAGTTGTAGAAGTGCTCGGTCGCAAGATGAGATTGGAGGCCATGGTCGACAGCATGACGGCATTATATTTTGTGGGCAAATATGTCTTGACAGCGGAAAACCGCCTCCGAATCGACGTGCTGGTTCCCATGAAAAGCTACTACTTTTAGCGAATTGTACCTTATAGCTTGAATTCCTGGGGACAGAAACATAGCTGACTCGTTAACCAAACACGTCTTGGGTACCACATCCCCGATCTTCACGATTATGTTTAGCAACAAGTGTAACATCTAACCCCACGGGTGGGCAGTATCTAACAAACGTAAATAGTTGCACTGTCGAATCGTCATAAAATTTGAGACCTTTGACAGTTCTTGAGGATACTTCGGCACATGGAGGAAAGAATCGATTTGCGTAAGGATAGAGCGGATTAGATGAGTAATGGCGATGGTGAGGGGGACGGATTAGGTGAGTTATGATGATGATTGGCTGACACGGATTAGGTAAGTGATGAAGATGATGGATGAAGAAGGATTAGGTGCGTGGCGACGATGATAAATGGAGTCGGATGGGGAGAGTGCTGACAATTATGAGGGGAGACCTATTAGTGAGTTAAGACGATGAAGATGGTATTCGTATAAAGTGAGTAACGATGCTGATGATGGGAGACGGATTAGGAAAGTAAGGAAGGGATGAAAAATGAAGATGATGACAGACGATAAAGAAACGATAAAATGACGATGATGACGACTGTTGAGAAACGACAAATTACGACGATGATGGATGTAAAAGAAAAAATCAGACAATCGGACGACGAAGTGAGGATTAAGTGACAGTGATGATAAGTAACGGTGATGATTGAATAACGAAAATGGCTTTATCCTTAAAGACGAAATGTTGGATAACAAATGCAATAAAAAATGCAGATAAACATAACTTGGTGAAAAAAGATAGGCGATCCATTGGAGAGAAAGCGGGATCTGCGTATAATGGCAAAACCGTAGGAACACTGTTTCCGACAGAAGATAACACTTTCAAACAATCACATACAAGGAAAAACCTACACCAAGGCAACCACCGAAGTACTAGCTGGGATGCAGGACGAAAAGTTACTACAGTGATAAAATATGCAATTAATGCATATTACTTTCAACACCCTACACGGTGGAACTATTCTTAAATACGTTTATGGCCGTTTCCCACACAGCAATAATGACCCTGGTACGTGACAAGTTTTTCAATATTGGCTTCATAATTTTTGTTGTGGATTCCTTACACATTTCCATTCTTTGTCTTGTGGCAACAACCTGTTGTAAAGAAACATAAATACCGTCCCGTACTAAATATTGTGATAACTGTGCTTTACCTTTAGCCGTAGTATTATTCCCTGTCAAATAAGGTGTAGCAATTTGGATAGAACTTTGTTTTAGAAACGCAGCATGTGTTGAATTTCGACGTATATTTGAAATTGTTGGTCCCATATTCTTCACAGTTTCATCCATTCTTGTTTCCATAGTTTTGTAAGTAGACCTATATGACTGTTTGAAGAATGTATTGAAGTGCTCATAACGTGATGCATCAACAATATTTACACTTTCAAACCTATATAGGTCTTCTACCACGTGGTCCAGTGAATGGAACTTCAACGTGTGGATTCCAGTATCGCAATGTTTCTGAAATGTTTCTATTCATTGCAATTTGAGAATAGTAAGTCTATCCTCTATGTCAGCTATCTATTCCTGTGACCATCCGAGGAATTATTGTCATATAGCAAATCTTGCATTAATGTTCTGTAATTTGTGAAAATCTTTGTCAAAGGAGAATGATCCTGGTAACCAGTGACTCTATCGATATATCCTGCCACGAAACGGAAAACCTTATCCAAACATTTATAATATTTTTCGTTCAACATTCCTCGAATTTAATTACTTAGAAAAACCGTTCAGCTGCTCGGATTTCTCCCTTGTGCGAAGTCAACATGAAACCCGGATGCACCGAACTGGTTTTCTATTTCAGCGATGAGTGAATTAAAATACCGTAACAACTCCACGAGCTGTATCCGAAATTGTTTCCCGTTCTTCCGTTTGTCAATGATTTTCATAGTTAAGAATGGCCTTGGCAGATATGTCATGAAACAAGTTATGATTTCTTTAGACGTACCGAGATGAGGTTTATGTGATGGTTCATACGAAAATATTTAGAACACACCTGGAAGGAGTAAGTGCGGATGTCTCTTCTCCAGCTTCTCCAGAAATAGGATCCATGGTGCGACAGTAATTTCCTGCAGAATTTGTTGTGCTTTCCTTCGTAAACAATTCTTCTCTATCTTTGACGGCGTTGTATTTGCTGGTTTCAACAAAGTGGTAACTGCATCCCTTCTTCTTCGTACATAGTCAACACTTCAGGGAGGCGATAATGCAGGTATTGGACCTGTCTTGAAATAGGTTGAAGTTTCCAAGCATCTCACGCATGGACGTGTGGTGGTAAATTTATGTAGAATCCGATACATGTCTTTGCTTTATAGTATATCACAGCAGTATGAAACTATGACAGGGAAGCTATTCCATTCCATCTTGTTGTTTATACATGCCCTAAAACCTTCCATGTAATTTTCAATCAACGGCGCAAGAACCTTTGTCATTTTGTCATGCAACGAAACAATTTTATCATCTCGAGCCCGCAATGACGAGGTCAGTGGGACGTAATCGTCAATAGCAATAATGTAATCACTTTCTGTGTCACTATTGTCCCAGAAGTCCTCTGTGTCTTTCTCGGACTGTGATCCTAGTAACCCAACAGGAAGAAAGCCAACTAAATTATAGCCATAGTCTATCAGAAAACGTCTGAATTGTACTGACATATTCAAAAATATGACATGTATGAGATAACCAACTAAGTATTGCGATCTCAAAGTTGTTGTTGTTTTATTGGTATATATCAGAAACATTCCGACAAAGGACTTTGGCGACGTGTCTCTAGTTTGATTCCACTCAATTTAATACTTGTCATTTGTCATTACATGGTTTCTTATGGACATGTACAACTGTGTAAAGAATTCCGAGTGCAGAAGATGTGATATATAATCACGGTCAACCTCGTTGCAACATGGTATAAACTTCACATCTGTGGCACTAGCGACATTCATTTGTGTGCGTAACACATCAACGACATCTCTTTTGTATAGGAAAGCTTTTCTATTGTCCCCTGATGCATTGTATTGATGCCTCCAGTTTTTGAAATCCGTCATTGATTAAACTGCGATCCACTGTTCTGTCCACAATTGAAATGCATTTATTCCAATCAGTTATGTCGTTACGAACGACATCTCCACTAAGGTATATGACCTAAGCATCTTGATTGTCCTAATTACAGCGACAATTCCAACTTATTCTGATAAGGTTACCAAATGGTTCTCTGTAACTCTTACATCAGTGACCTGTCCCAAAGGTTCAAAGGGACGTTGATCATCAGAAAGCGCACATTACGGCTCATTTCTGTACACTCTTTCCAAGTCAGTTCCTTCTCAATGGGCATCGCATCTGTCCTTGTGCTGCTGAGAACCGTTTCCATTTGTTGTTTGTCGCATAGTGTGCAGTCTCTTTTTCTTATTGTATTTGCATGACGTTGTATGTCGTTTGTAATCAGCTGAAACTTCTGTCACGTATGCGCAATACGTTGTATGGCAGACGAATCTTTTCGTTATAATTATAGTGAAATGTCGGATGCAGAGTAATAGTTTTCTATGTCACATTCTTTGATTAATCATAATATTGGCAGAACAATTTGTCAATAGGGACCAACGTATTCACCGATATTTCTTATACTTCACCGACAGTACCAGTAGTCGATTGTGCCACTGTAAATAGTCAAAAGAAATATAATCATGTCCCAATTTAAAAAATGTTAACAGTTTCGTCCATATGGAGGACGAAATTTTGCAAGAAATTAAATACATAATTTTTTGTTGTAAAAAAATCAATTATTTAAATTTCTGCAAATTCTTGACTTCGATATGGAGGAAAACGTTTTACATATTTTTTGTTGTCGGTATTTTTGTAAGTATGATGACAGCCTTTATTTAGTAAATGTATGATATTGCAAAAACTTGACTGGAACATATACTATATGTGTAGTACACATTTAACTATACCGTTTCTGAGAACAAATGTACAACTTACAGTGGCATATAGATAGAAATAAACTTTGCCTTGCAAGGTAAACAAAGATAAATTTCATCAAGAAGCAGTTGTCAACCTAATGTTGGAACTTTAACATCTCTTATTTCTCAATCATGCATATTTTGTGGTTCATCTTTACCGCCATTATCACTTTCATCGGGTTCTCCATCGCTACGACGACAAATCAAAGGACCACTTGAACTTTGCGATGTGACATATTTCCGTTGACATCTACGGCGAAAACTGCATCCATATGCCTATGAAATAGCATCTCCCAAATTTCTACAGTCCAGGATAATATACATATGATACCTCAATGCTCCTGTTCCGTTCCATCCTGCCCCTGCATGCTGGACGTAACCCTTGCCAATGAAAATAAATTGTGGAGGGATTTTAATTTCATGCATTTCCAAGCATAAAATTCTATCCTTTTCATCCTGGGTTAAATGGACGTAACGATGGAACGCACGAGCTATCCATAACGATAAAACTTCATTAGAAGCTGTAATTGTGAACTATCCGGGGAACCACTCTTCCTGGCGTCTTTGTCATTGTGACCATGTTGTGGTGGACAATCCTAACAAGTGATGAGAAAGCGGCCCCCACCGTTCGGAGTTTTTGTCGGCCATTTACAATTGTTATCTAAACTCAACAGGGCGCACAAAATTTCAATCCATAAGTCTAGTGCAGCACGTCATTTAGCTATTCATACGTAATCACGATGAATTTCCATTATATTTTCAAGTAGACCTCTTGTACTGGAGTAGTGCCCAATGTCATTGTTCCTGTCATGTTCGTCATTTCCAGAAATACCTGTGTTGATAATTGGACTCTAATGATCTCTATTCTTCCATCTTTCAGCACCTCTTCGCCCGGTAATCATGTTCAAATTTTGGTAAAAAGTTTACTAACCGTCTGTGTATGAAAGTCATGGTAGTCCTGAAACGCTTCTATATACCCCTTTCTCATTGTATCATCCATTTTCAAAGGATCAGACATACTTCGCAGAATTCAGTACCCATCACTATCCAATTGCTGTTTTCCTGGCAAAAGTACGCAAGTCCACTTTGCCTTTTATTGATAAGTCTGTCATGGCGAGAACTTGCACGGGTAGTCAACTTTCCAGACCTATTTCCAACACCATATTCGAAAAGTCGCATGTGATTGCAAAATGTCGCATGTATATTTTGCTTTCTTGTTCGGGTGTCTGGGATGACAGCGTCCATTAATTCCCGCATTGTCTTCGGAACTTCTTCTTCCAGTAAATCACATTCACCGTCCACAATTGCCTTCAAAAATTCTACATAGACTTTAAGAAATTAGGACCAAGCCCATAGATAACAGGTGCATCAAATGTTCCCTTCGCTGGGCTTCCAAAGTAAGCTTTAGCTGCATCCAATAGGTACATTATAGTCTCCTCCGTATCGTTGATGAGAATCCCATTGTCCAAGTACGTCAACACTCTTTTATCATAATCTTGTCCAGTTCCAAACTGCGGTATGGTTTTGATCCTTTCCATAGAAGATTTGAATCTGCAAGAATCTTACCCACACGAACATACCGTTCGTATGTTGAGGTACTTTTTCTATCAAGAAAATTTGACCTTTCCATTTCCCTCTCAATATTCACTGTTCTTTCTTCTTCAAATGATATCTTATATTGTTCGGAAAAGGTCTTAGCGTATCGTATGATACTGCTCATGAGCTCAATCAACGAAACCTCGGTTTTTGTCTTCGACGATGATATGTTTTGAAACCTGCTGATATTTATAACTTCCCAAGATCTCATCTTCGCCTTGTCAGTACGTACGAGAAGAGTGACACGAATACGATCTCTTACCGAATTTTTTCTTCATGGTACCTTTCTACCAAGAATCTGGAGTGCGGACAGGCGATGTCTCCGGTCCACAATAACTAATGACTTGTCGGACTGTAGTACAATTATATCTCTTTCCTGGTACCATAATTGTTAGATACCAGTATAATTTCCGTCAACATCTTCAGATTCGAAAGTGATAAAGATCATTCCGAAACTAACTTGATACCGCTCTTGTTCAAAGTATTTAACGAATTTATAACGATGCTCGGTGCTGACATCCCTGAGAGAGTTCTTGACGTTTCTGACTTGACTGAATGGAAGCCATAATTCTAGAGTCACATAATTACCAAGCCAAAAGACTGAAGACTGAACAGAACTTCTGCTATCTGTCTCCTCATTACCGTCCCTGTTCTCGCGTTGAACTGCAATAGCCATCATCGCTTGAGAATCCCAGCAATGAACACCATCTTCTGATTCCAAATCAGGGAGGATGTCTGGGTTGGTACCACAATCATTGTTTTCATAATACGGAAACTCCCGTTCTTTATGCATCGCCGTGATTTGGACATGAACTATTTCCACTCTTTCCATTATGTCATCCAGTGCAGGCGTTGCCCATTTTGCTACACTACCAGAGTTTGTTCCACTTACAGCCCCCACTTTCGCTATAATAACAAGGACTGCACTCATATCCGAACAATCAATTCCATGGCACCCTCATGATGACTTCACCACGGCAACGGAATAATCATCTAGACATTACAGCTCCAGAGAAACATCTGGAACTATACCCCCTTGCCGCTGCATTGGCGCCGTTTTCCTTTCCAAGAACTAGTTTGTGTAGTAGTTCTTCACCTCTTTCCAGGAGGTAGCGATGCATGAAAACATTCTCTATGCAGATGCAAAGGATGACGAAATAGTTGATTATAAACGTATTATGTTTTAGTTGAGAAATATTGAAGTTAATTCACGATGTCTGGTTGTGAAGAAGGATATTGAAGAGTCAGTTGATGACGGCTGGTTGTTAAGTGGGATCTCTTAATGTTTTCCGCCTTATATAGAACAGAATATATTGCGATTTGACACCGACCTCGCTTCGGTTGTACGATTATGATGATCTGTTAGTTGTATTTGTTATCATAAGCGGAAATATTGTTGTCAAAAACGGAAATGTTAATATATTGCGATTTGACAAAGACCTCACTTCAGTTGTATGACTTTTATAATTGGTTTGTTGTCTTTTTTATCATAAGCGGAACTGTTGTTTTCATACACGGAACTGTTGTATGACTTTCTTAACCAAACGGTGCTTCTGTAACGACGCAATAATTGTTCCGCGTACGGGTGTGCTGTGCTCACCTGTTGTATATTGCAACACATCTTTTCTGCGAAAAGTATTACTCGCAAATATTTTCTAATATGTTTCTTCCATATGAGGGCCCTCAGGCCGAAAAATTGCAGAAAATTAAATTATTGATTTTTTGCTGCAAAAAATTAAATATTTAATTTTCGGGAAAACCATTCTTCTATATGGAGGAGAATTTTAACAGTTTTCTTCCTCTCCCGATGCCGTGCGGAAAATTAAATATTCAATTTCTTACAATATATACCAGATCAGAACATTATATAGCCTTTCGAGGCATAACATCGCAGTACTGTTGCCGTTACGTTACCATCTTCACGTTCGTTTATATCCTTCCATCATCCACATCGGTGATTGTGCCTCTACTCGACTATTACGACCTTCCACAGTCGTTATCATACCTTTGCAGACACACTTTCTTCAAATTCATGATATCAGCACCATAAACATCTGCACAAATCAAGTCAACTTAGAAGCAACACCATACAATTTGATCATTTTAACAGCAAATTTACACTCCATATATTCTTCTCCGCCAATTTCAGCCACAAGCATTGTGCATCAATTTCAACATTCTTCATCCGATTCCCCAACAGCTTTAAACTTCTTTTTTAACACGGAACAGAGCAAAACCACAACATGTCATCTTCAACCTCTATTGGAAGATGCTCTACCAGGAAAAACTCAGCCATTGAATCTTAATTCACTCGAATTATGCTGTTTTCTTTTATTGACAGTTTCTTCGGTTCATCTTTCAAAGAGAAATTCAACTACTGGATGTCAACTTCAAGAATTATCTGGAATGGCTGAGGTTCCATGACGACCAGATTTCCAAGCTCATAACAACACGTTTTGAAAACACGACGAATGACAGAAAAAAGGCTTTGAAACAATCGGTATTCGAGTCTATAGGAGCTAATGGTGACACGATTTTAGCAGAAATGGGTAGTCAGTAAGTGCGTCAGATAGCTTGTGCGTCTCTCGCGATATACACATATGGTTATAGAGATGAACGCACACTGCAAATGTTCACTGACTTTTTTACTGACAATTTCGCTTCAGATGGATTCTGATTTGGTCCAACGTTCATTCACATGATCATCCAGTCAACTGGGAAAAGAACTAGACGGAACCTATGCAACATGTATATCCAACAACTTTCTAATTCCTCCTCTTTTACCACAGCATTTCAATTGTCTCGGAGACAATGTCAAGGAAAAATTCTAATACGTTTATTATAAATATTCCCAGTATCAAACATTTCACTGCTACTAGAATACGGTTTGTTTGTCAAACAATTTTCAAGGCGTGGGAAAAACTGGCAAAATTATTAGAAATTCTTCTAGTCAGTACAAGTATGCCACCGTACATCTTTTACAACTCAACAACATCAATATTCGAAGTTCTTTCTACAAGAAACGATGGTTTTTCTCCAGTTACTCAAGAAAACATATTTACGGCAGATGATGGACCAGTCACTATCAAATAATTGGTGTCCGAACAAGCTTGAAAAAGAACAAAAAGAGTGGACACAGCATTTCTTTACATCTCATCTTCATGTTTCACCAACCTACATAACATATTGTGCAACATCTCGTTGTACGACCCTGATTACAAGTTGGAATCAGCTCCGATGCTGAAACCTTTCTTTTCCGATCGGCAAAGTTTCGAATTTCTGCAATTCTTTTCTGGTATACCTGGTCATGTATCCGAGCCTCTCAACCTATCCGTTCCAGTTAGTAACAGTATGGAAATTATCGAGGACGTTGGTGAGAAAATTTCTTCTTTACAGAAAACGGAAACAGGTAATGGTAAGTGTGGATGTTCATCTTCTTCCGAACAATTTCAAATAATTAGGAAGAAATCTACGGTTGGTGGCAACCAAGATATGGAAACATCCTCAAACCAATATTCGTATATCCGGACAGAACTTAAGGAGCAAAATGATGTCGAACCAGCAGCTTCATATGATCTGACTACAACGGGATTTAAAGCAATGGAAGTGCTCAAATTAAGTATGCATAATTACTGTTGCTGCTATGACTGCGATTTTCAGTCCCTTACTAACACACATGAAGATGCTATGGGTCAGACTCTACAAGATAATGTTCATTTTATTCTAACTGACCCACCATACGACATTAGACATAACAACAACCAACCAAATTCAGTTCACGATCAGTTCACAGAAGAATACATGAAAGAATTAGTAGATTTCTTGGAATCTGTTTTAATACCAGAAATTCATGAGCATATTCTTTATTCGGCAATGCAATTTTCTTCCTGAGTTCAACATATTAGGTCAAAGAAGGAATTAATACCATTGGAAAACCCCGAAGAAGATGAAATTGGAAAATGATACAGGACATAAATAAGTGTTTTCAGTGTGGAGGAAATACCGCTCCATTACACGAAGACAAGGAGTTACTATGTATCAGATCCAAAAACACCCCGTCTCACGAAAATCGCCTTGTTTGAAAATGCAGTACACTTCTGAAAGAATGGTATGGTATGGGATCACTCTTTGAAAATGATAAACTACAGTCTTTCTGGCTTCATTACTTCTGTCCATCCCGGAACATTTAATGCAATGAGTAACATCCCAAGGGTCCCTATCGACTAAAAGAAATTTGTTGCATCTCAGATGAAATCTTCTGGCCGAGAACAAAAGTTCCGACCAGAGAAAACGTCAAGACAGTGAATTATGGATATTATCCTGAAATTTACCCATCCTGGTGAGGTGGTTGTAGATCCATGCGCTGGTACATTTTCTGTTGAAATTACGTGTGTGCTCCTTCCAAAACATAGGAAATGTGTCGGTGGTGATATGGATGATAACTCTTTGGAATGCTCCTGAACACAACTGGTCGAAGTTATCACTAGTCAGGTACTCAAAGATGAATCCGACATTGAGGGCACGGAAGAAGAACTATTTCCTACACAACAATATTTAGGAGAGATGGAAGCCATTGCTGTGAAAAAAAGAAGGGACGTACGGGATATTCCTCCTGAACTTCCTACAGTTCAGACATTCTCTAAGCATGTTCGTCACTTCATTTCACAATCCATTGAGAATGCATCTTTGTATAACGGTGTTCTCATACCGGGGGACAGGTGGAAAATATCATGGAAGCAAGCCCTTGATGCAATAACCACAAATATATTGCTTTCAATGGAAGCAGGGGTACTAGGTTTTTCCCTGAAATCATCCACAATCAAACATGATGAAGCTGGTCTGGGGGTTTTCGCAGAAAAGAAAATTGATGAAGATTTCCTCATTGGTAATTACTATGGAACATTGGTTTACGGAAATATCTGCTGGAGTCATTCAATCACAAAAACATATGATGATGGTTTACTTTCGGTATCCAAGCCTCAATTCCTGAAATACGGTGCCAATTGTTCACATGAATTCACAGAAAGTGATGAATCAAAAAGAAGGATTGGATTGGAGCTACCCCTTGGTGCATTACAAGATACATTAATGATTTCCATTATCTCTCTGGAGATAAATGTTCGGCTAGCGACAAATTGAATAATCCAAGAACTGAAAATTGCGCTCTCGTGCAAAACAAAAAGTTGAGAACTGATGCGGCGGCAACTTCTTACAAAACTTTGGAGATTCGTGCTTTATGTCCTATTTCAATTGGTCAGAAACTTTTCAATTATTACGGTCCTGATCATGTCTATCACGTTAAAGACAGCTAGTATTTTTATTTTCATTTTTTTCTGTCATTTGATCTTCAAGTTGTCTCTTCTTATGTACAGTGCATTACACCATTATCACTATAACTACATTTAGTAAACTAGTATAAATTATATCACTAAACACTGTCAATGCTATGACAGCCTGTGGTGATACAAGTAATAATATCTACGTTATATTCTGAGAATATAACATATACTTTATTACTTGTCGTATGTCTCAGAATGACAGCCTGTCATGTTACGGTACAATTACAAGCTCTCATTCTGAGAATATAACATTGCAATAGCCAGTTTGATCCATTAATATTTATCAACAATACATCGCGATTACTATAACACAACAAGTACAGTTCGTACAAAGAAAGCTTGAACAAATTACCACACTCACCTACCCATACATGATTGTTCCTCACAACCATGTATAGGCAGGTGGGTATAATCACATTAGAAAGGTGGGCATCCGTATTACATTTTCCTTCGTTTTCACAGTGAACTATGTAGTAACGTAACCTATTCTCTACCCTTCCACACTTGAAGTGCACAAGAGTAGGGAATAGGTTGCGATATTCCCTTCCCCATGTTGGAGAGGAAAAAACCAACAAGTAATAACTAAATCTAAGAAGTCATTTAAACAATTCAATCTACCCAAATATAAAAAAATTAGATAACAATTTACGACCCCACGAGGGCCAGGAATTCATTTTATCCTTCCCAACCTCCACAAGATTGGAAACGATTTCCTACCTTTCCACACTTGAGGAACACAAAAAATTACAACTAAATATGAAAAATTAAGTAAGCGTTTACGATCTCATGAGGGCCAGGAAGTCATGTTATGCTTCCCAACCTCCTCAAGATCGCAAACGATTTCCAACCTTTCCACACTTAGGAAGACAAAATCTAACAACTACAATACTAACAACTAATAACTAATAACTAATAACACAAACGATTTCTTACCTTTCCGCACTTTGTGCAAATGGTAGTTACAAGAATGCTTGGCATGGAAAGAAACGGGATACAAAATTTTCGACAACTGATGCAAACATTCCCTTTAATAGACCTTTTACAACCATTGGATGTACGTGGAATATTATTGTTATGAAAACCCTCTCACGTCTTCAAATTATCGTAACAGTAAGCTGAGCAGGTGAACCGGATATTATAAATTTCCCAACGACGTGTTGACAACTTGAACATGTACCATACATATCCAAGTTGTCACCACGTCGTTAGATATTTAAAGTCATATCCTCATGAAATCCCGTCCATTTATTATTGATTCCAATCTCCAAATGTGCACCATTGTTTTGAACGTTTCCGTTAAACCACGTAACGGACACGTTACATTTATAATCTGTCACGTCAATGTTGAATATGTACCATACATATCCAAGTTGTCACCTCGTCGTTCGTAACATAAATTCATATGCTTATAAAATCCCTTCAGTTTATTATTTATTCCAATTCCCTAATGTGCTTCATTGGTGTGAACGTGTCCATTAAATCATGTAACGGACACGATATATTTATAATCTGTCATGTGAATGTGAATGGCTACCTTTCAGCTCTTCAATGTAGGCATTCATGACGTACAGTAATTGCATTGCTGGTGGCTTTCCTGCATTTCCCTCTGAAATTTTTGTATTGCTGGTGGTATACACGCACTACTGTAATCACCGTCTTCATAAAATTGGATTGAAAAATGGTGACAGCAATGACCAAAATTGGGGCCCACATTTTTTTTTATGATTAATTATTGTAACTGCACGGAACTACAAAACACTAAATGCCGGGCGTTTATAAAATTACCAGTTTTTGTCAAAATGAATGCCCAGGGAAAAACTACGATGTTTGAATGTCCATTATACGAATGGCCCAATGCGGTAGTTTATATCAATAAAATAAATGAATGGTTCTCTGGAACATCCGTTCACTTTCACCGCTTGGAAGTGGGTATTGATTCCCGGGAACACAGACGGTGCGCGGCTGCCCATTAATGAGAATCTGGATATTTGATATGTTAGTTGAGATTTTTTGACGCTGGTGTGTCGGCAACAATATTCGACGTCGTGCGATAAATTTGTTATGTTTTGAATGCTCCGTAGTTTGATTGAGCTGTGTCAAGGGATGAGTGATAAGGAAGGAAGTCGTCTCATCTACATATAGAAAGTTGGGAGGTGTCAGAAAAGAATATTGTATATTAATCTGCGTTCGTGTCGTGTAAAATGCACGCTAAGCGTGACCGTGATGCAAGTTTCTCTTTGGAGGCATCTGATTGGACAATTCTGCAGAGCTCGCCAAAAGGCAGAAATGATTTTGGAACTTTTTCTGTCGGCTGCCAAATAGATGTGGGCGATTTTTCTAGATTTGAGTGGGGCAGATGGTTGAACAAAAATGTTGCATCTATTATGGCAAAATCCAAAATTGAGGTGGGAGATTGCTGTGGACCAGAGATGAACGTGCAGCATTCAGTGATGTTCTTTTGATACGTTCAGTGCGGTAATTAGATTGAGTTTGATGGGGTGCTGTTGTAGTTTTATCTATTCCGTGATTGGATAGAAATCATGTGACGACACGTGATAGATATTCGCGTGCATTATCGGAATGAAATCTGTGTGGGTGACGCTCATGTATTGATTTTACATATTTCATAGTCTCTGTAATTAGTTGGGCCAGTAGAGCGTGTGATCTGATTGGTGTAGATATTACAATTTTCCAGGAATTTTCAATGTAAGTAAGTATAAGACGATGAGATCAGCCAGATGGAGAGTAGATGGGGCCCATCGTGTCTCTTTGAATTGATTTACAAGCAATTGTATTGTCAGTTAGTGATTGGCTGTGTGGGGCTCCCGAAACTTTTCCTTCTGCGTAGCAAGAAAATGTGATGAAGAGACCTGGTGGTATGTGTCAGTGATTAATATGTTGAAATTTTCTACTGCGTAGAATGGTGCGAAGGAGAAATATTGGTTCATAGTTGAATTCCATGTGGACAGCATGTATTTCGTCGTTCGCTGTTACATGCGGTATTGAGGGTGTACAGATGATATGATTAGTTTTGTGGCTCATGACGTTTTCGATTTGTTCTGCGTATTTTTTGGGTGTGGTACAGATGGTCTACTTTTTAAAAATGTTTGAGTATTAGTGGTAGGTCGCGGTGGAGGTCCTGGTTGCAGCATAGAATGCACTGGTGATACGGTAGAGTTGGGTGGCTATGTAATTATATTGATTGTTTTTGCACATATGAGTTTGGGTTTGGGTTTTTTGGATCATTTAATTTGTAGAAAGAGTTGTGTCATGTTGGTATGGTTTGGGTAATGATATTGGGTGGTATTTTCTTTTCTTTTCTGCGGTAGGCATTGCTTTTTGTGAAGATTATCGCCTTGTCTGGTTTTGCGATATATCGAACTGACACTAGAGTGTCATGAATTTCAGAAGATGTTACTGCCTTAGCGATTATTAGTCCATGAGATTTGTTGAGGTGTATATTGCTAGTATAGGTGATGTTAGCTGGAGTATTCTTGTCAGTCATAAATGTCGGTTTCTGTTGAAGTTTGCGTATACTTTATTCAAGGTCGGAAGTATGAGTGGGATGTACGGCGCTGTCTGGAATAAACATACTATTGATTAATTATGGATATTCATCATTTGATCTCAGATATTGGCCAGGTGCCATTGGATCGACGTAACGGGGTAGTATATGTTGTGGTATACGCATGAAATGGTTTATCATTCTAAATCGTGGTGCTGAAGATGAGGATTATGATTTTTGATGACTGCGGGTGTATATTTTAAACTGAGATGGTTTAAAGTATATATCAAGAGGGCTTTTTCAGACCCTTCATTCTTCATCAGAATGGTTTAGTATTCTTACATATAAATTGGCATGATAATGGCAGAATTTAATATTCTTCTTAGATAAATTTCTATTATGCTATTGGCTCTATGCATTATAATTTTTCAATTATTCATATGAATCATTATTATATTGTTTTGATTCCGTAAATTGGTGCATATTAGTTACATTTGTTGTCATGGAGTTCATTTCGATACACCAAATCATTATATGTAGTGCTTGAATAAGTTATGGCATATCCATAAACAAGGGTGCGGTAATATATGCATAGTCTAGGTGGTGACGTATTCCACCACTATAAATTTCATTGTTGTCGTTTCTTCGTCAATCTTCGGATAGCGGTCTACTGTTCTGATTCTGTTGTGAGAATCCGATTTTTTTCAGAATTTTCAGAATTGTTTATGACTGTATCCAGTGCCTGTATTTACAGAGCTTCATGATCTGCAGATGTTCTTCTGTCCAATTTTCTTCGTACTCGACAGATGATAAGGCATGGGTTTATCGGAGTGTCCGGAGCGATTACAGATGTGACTATATTAGGTGGGAGTGAGGCAAGAAATAGGCCTATAAGTGCTGTATCGGATCTGTAATTCAGCTGGTCGAAAAAATAGTCACTTTTTTCGTTTATGATGGGCAATTTGAAGTGTTTCAGCATCACAGCGTATTTCCAGTATCCATTTTTCCATTTTCTCTTTATTATAAGTGGGAATGGTTGTATAATGTATAGGGATATGAATTGAATTGGGGGGCCTCATATTATCCGGATTGGAGTTAGGAGTTTGTGCCATTGTCGGGGGTAGAGTTATACAGGGTGTCCCAAAAGTCCTTGACACATTTAGAAAATGCAGGAAAAAAAGAATAGCATAATAACGGGCAACTACTTTTTGAAGGGTATTGTAGAACTCTTAAAGTTTACATATATTGCTAGAGATGCTCAATATGTCCACCATTCTGTTTTATAACTTCGTTTAGTCGTCCATTTATGTTT